>JABXWE010009450.1:0-54986 GCA_014611495.1 Limonius californicus | reverse complement strand
TGGTACCGTTCAGCAGCACGAACACTATTTTTATTACAAATAATAAAACATTCGATGATATTAAGTTTTTCGAGATTAGAAAACATCTTCAATTTAATTATGGATGTGACAGAACTGCCAAACTTCAATTAAAACAATGATCAGCAGTACTTTGTTTGTTTATGGTTATCCATGGCTACCGCTGTTTTTGCTACTCTCAATAATACAAATAGTCCTGCATCGTGTTTATTTCTCAAAGTAGGTATAGCAAACCTTATATCGTTATAAAGAGAAAAATTAGTCCGTTTTGAAAATGCCAAAGCCAACTATAACTACCATTTAAAAAAATCCCTTTTTTGTTCATATCTAGTAAACTGTGGATTTTTTTCAAAAAACAAAAGCATATCTTGCATGAGCTCTTAAAACAACAACTCTTTCCCCATTTAAGCGTTTTTCTATCTCTAATAGTTTTCGAGTTCCCAATGCTTAAAATGAAAAAAACTCGCCCTGTATATATTGCTGTGTGATAGGTGTTTATAGTAAAAGGGAAAGTGACGTGGCGTGTGCCCCCCCGTTGTGGAAGCTAAAAATAGATACTGTGAAATAGCCCCCTTTCGTAGAGTTTGCACAAAAATAATAGATGTCGTGCGACACTCGTAAAAATAATTGTAAATGTACACTACAAATGCTTTAATAAAATGATGGGAGCTAAATATGAGAATGTTATCACTGACACACAACAAATATTTGAATCGAGACTCTTGTAAATAAAATTTGCATAAATTTAGAAAAGAAATGATATTTAAATTTATTAAATAAATCTCAGGGTTAAATAAAATAAAGGTTGTAATAAAATGGGGTTGCAAGTTTGGGCTCGTATTGATGGAAATTAACAAACGATAGCAGAATAATCTAGTAAAAATATTGAAATTTAGAAATGTATTTAAATAGTTTAAATTGTGAATAAACAAAAACACCTTTGCAAATAATTTTCCAGAAATGAGCATGTAGATCAAATAAACCAATACAGAATTAGGTCAAAGCTTAATTTACTAAGATGTGAACTAACCTTACAACTCTGAATTATGCGTGATGAAATTACAACTGCGCCGGTCCGCTTTATACTTGGCCGGTAGATCTGCCACTCCTCCGCTTAACTGCATTCGCTCCAAAACTGCCTATAATTCCAATTTTTGGTGTCGAATGGCCTCCCAATCAAACATACTGGCACGTCCTCGATGTCTCAAGTTACAGGTAAATTAAAAGCTTTTACCTTTATAGTTAAAATTGTTGCAGTCGGTATTCCAAATACAATAACCCAAAATTTATAGGTTATGCGAAGATATCGTAGATCCAAAATGGATAACTTTATAGATCCTTGATTATTGATTGATAAGTAGTGGATTTACACAAAAACGAAGCACTGCTGACAGTTTATTTTTGATAACACTACCACTGGATATTTCCAATTGGATTACTAAGTATTGACACTTTGTTGCACTTTTAGTGTAATTATAATTTTTCGAAGCACAGATGAATAAAGCACTTAAACCTTTTTCAACAATGTATTTAACTTGGACTTTCTTCACACATATAACAGGAGATTAACGTTGACAATAAAAATATAAACAGTTTACAACAAAAAAATTTTATCAAGTGATTTTAGCAAGTGAAAATAACGAGAGAATTGCAAGGAATCAGAAACAGAATGACGCTCTTCTTTTCGAAATTTCCTTAAATACCCCAACAACAAAAAACATGCTTTACTATGGTAACACAACAAACTTTTACATCTCAAAACAAATTATAATCAGATAAACTTGTCAACAAGGAAAAATTGACCAATCACAGGCTAGCTTTTTCTATGATCCCTTGATCCAACAAAGATTGTATTTCCTCGTTTACTTGTTCTCGGTATGCATACGGTATCGGGTAAACTTTTGTATGGAACGGTCCTTCATTATTTACTTGCAAACGATGTTCATATCCACGTGCAAATCCAGGTTTTTCATTATATGTCTTGATATTGGTTTAAAATCGCTTTAAGACGGCTTCTACATTCATCAGGGGCGTTGATGTCCTTTTCTTCGATATTGCTGACTATTTTCTTCCTAATCACATTAATGTTTAAATTATCATGTCTTCGATAAATACTTCTTCTTTTTTCTTAATGAAATCAATTTTCTTATCTCCATATTTTAAAACTTCTGCAACAAAATCGATTACCATGTTGTGCCGATTTAAAATGTTCACTCCGATAATTGCTTCTATTTTCATATTTGGAACAATAAAAAATTCTGCTTCGATGCTCTCTCCATCGATATCTATCAAAATATTTAACTTTTTCTTGGCAGTATTAATTAATTTTCCATTAACAGTAATCAAATTAATATTTTTAATCACAAATATATCTCGTTGAAATAATTTCTTATGTTTTTCTACAAATTGATCGTTGATTAAAGAAAATTCGGCTCCAGTATCAATCATGGCATTAAATGTAATGTTTTTACTACGAATTTTGACGAAAGGCAATTCATACAATATGTTCGACTCTTCACATTTGTTTAAACGGGTACCATCAATCGAGTCTTCCAAAAATTCCCGAGGGTGAGAATAACTAAAATTTATTGAGGCACTCTTCTTTAAAAATCCTGAGGCTTGTGCACCTCAGCCTGGACTTCTATCTTGTCCACGTCCTGTTGCTCCATTTTTACGACGTTGATACTTCGTGGCTTCTCATCATTATTTCTTTCATTTTCCTGCTTGTATTGGTAATTAGGTTGATGTCCCAGTTTAAAATATGGCCTGTTGTTACTATTACGATCATTAAGACGATTCTCGTATCTTTTGGAGTTGCTATTATAGTTGTTGTTATAATTATTATTTTGATGATTGTTATAATAATTTGACTGTGGATTTCGGTTCCCGAACTGTTGTTGGCTGCGATAGTTCCTGTAGTTGTTATAATTATATGACTGTTGATTTCATTAGTTCCTCTAATTTCTTCCTGCTGTTGGTCCGCATAGTCATACGCTCTTAAGATTCGGATGAACTGATCGAACTCTGTCACGTTATCTATTATTACCTTAGTCGATATGTCGGACTGGAAGTGTTCCGAGAGTTGCCGAAGGATGGTAGTTGTGTCTTGTACTCCTTCTAATTGTTGGAACGAGTAGAACTTCTGTATGGCATAGTTCTCACGATTCACTGCCCTGTTTGGTACATATCGGCCTCTAAACAGCTCGTTACGCAGCTTCCCTTGTTGTTCGGGACCCCAGAAAAACTTCAGGAACTTCTCCTTGAAATCGTCGTAGTTAATCGTTGTCTCGGTGATCGTCTTGAACCATGTTTCGGCTTCGGCTCTTAACGACGCTTTAATTGCACACAGTTCTGTCATACTATTATACCTGCTACCCATTTGTTGTCTTAAGTTCTTCAAATAAATTTCCAGTTCGGAAATGAAAGTTTTCGGGTGACATCCTCGGTTAGGCTGGAACTTCGGGATCATCCTGTCGTCTTGGCCTCCCGACATAACAATTACAGCATCAGCTGACACACCTGCTCTGTTAGTTTCCTTCGCTTCTTTATTTTCATTTTCCAATCTGTCCATTTCTTGTTCTACTCGAGTAAATTGTTGCCCAACGGTCTTATTACACAAATGTATTACACACAAAAATTCTCTTAGGAACACAATACAACTCATAAGTTACATAAGCATCATCAAAAATATTAAAATTTGCTGAAGGCATAAATATTTAAATAAAAACAACATTGTTGCTAATGAAACATGAAGAAAGGCAACTGAATCAACAATAGTAACATAACACATAGTCAAACAATTAGTTTTAAACATCAAAAATCCATATTTCAGGCAAATTCATAGTTCGTCGATGACATTTCAAGTATTTTACAAATAAATAAACAAATACATCTGTATTGCTAAAGGAAATACGTCGTAAGGTTGCCTCTAATGCCAATACACAAGTATACAACATAAAACAATTCCAAACAAGCACATACGTGTGCTAAAAGTTACAAACTTAAATCGATCTGTCAAATCGTAACAACAAATCCTAAAGTTCTTTGAAATTACAGCTCAAATTCAAGAAAAATACATTGCAAGGCTACAACATACCATCTAGAAGGAAAAACCAATGCAAAAATCCCGGAGGGTACACGAAAAAACCTGCAATTACAACTTACTACATCCCGAGGGCTCATCGGAAAGAAAACGAATAGCCTCGTTTCAAATCTGTGTGTGTGTGTGTGACTCATTATCATAAGAAAAAGCTACATACGGCTTCAATGCTTGATAATTAATAAGAATTTAGATATTTTTAAGGGTGTAACACTGCAATATATATATATATATATATACACATATATCTCCTCGTGGGAGCATAGGGCCTTACCAAAAAAAGCAACGTATACACACTCAAAAAACACAAAAAAGCAGAATATAAACACTCGAAGCACATAAGAACAATGGAAATGCCCCTTAACCAAAATGGCCGCATGTCAAATGTCACATGACCTGGAATAATTAATTTGAATGGTTCCTTGGCAGGTCAAACGGCTGAAACATTAAAATCCCTCGAGTTTTCTTCGGTCAATTACCAAATAGCTTGGCAAAACCTTCTCGAGAGGCATGACAACTCAAAATTATTGGTTCGCAATCATCTTAAGGTCTTTTTCTATTTGGAACCTATCGCAAAAGAGTCTGCCTCGAAACTTCAACACGTTCATGATGCTTTATTCAAGCATGTAACTGCTTTAAAATCCTTAGGCACTGAAAATGACCTTTTTGAAGCAGCCATTATTCATGTTGTTTCGGGAAAATTAGACTCCACTGCAAAGGCAGATATCATCATATAATTTATCGGAATCTAATCCTACATTTACGTATTTTGCAGCATCTAAAAAATCTTGGTATTTGATATTTTCGTTCTTAACATTTTCGCAGTTGCGCGCTAATCAGCACGCCGAGATCTCCAGTGCGGGAGAATTTTTAGGTCCACAGCTCTTGGGTCCCATTCAAATAAGAAATTTGATTTTTTTTGTGTTGAAGATTACTGTTTGCCAAAATTTAACAAAAACTATTCACGTTTGCGGGCAGCGTGTAGCTGTACACCTAAACACGTACTAATTTTCTTAAGTTTTAGGTTTGATAGTGCCATATAACGTTTATAACCGTGTATAAACTTGAGTGTGACCGATCGCGCCGGTTTCGCTAAACTGATTGATCACCGTTTGGCGAGTTCATGCGTGCGCCGCCATACGGCGAATCTTTCGTTAGAAAACGCGAATACTTACACAGTAGATTTTTCCAACGTACTCCCCTCACTCACTTACTTTTTTCTACTTCCCTCCTCATCCTACCCAAAAAACACAGATATTTGAGAAATTATTTTTATTTCTTGAAAATCACTCAACAATTCAAAGAAACTCGGTACACAATTAAAAAAAAAAGCTTTTAGAACTCCGTTTATAAAAATACAAGAGATAAACTCAAATTAGTAATTTTTTGTGTACGATACTGTAACACTCCCCAAGTTTTTCTATAGGGGAGGTTAACTGTTTTTGGGATCAAGGCATACAAATCATAATAATGATAAAAAAAACCTTAAAATGCATATATTGAATAATAAAAATAATGGAGAAGTTACAACACAAAGTGGAAATCCATCATACAGGCTGGTCCTTGCCCAATCTAAGAATAATGAAAACCGGGAGAGATTATGTCGACCATTGACCGCGTTCAACCTGGTTCTCGACTTCCAGGAGGTATATTTGTTATATACAAGTTAGTTATTATAACATAAATTTGCAAACCTTATCTGGACGGTCTAATGTTGATTAATATCCATTTATTTGAAATTCACTTTTGATTACTTGACGAGTTCGAAACGGAATGAGTTGCATTACTTTAGATATTATGAATTTTACTTCTAAGTCCCATAATTGAAAGGACTGTTCCAATTAAGATTTTTGAAATTAACACATGATCAATTTTGAATTCGCGGTTGGGTAATTAACCCGACTCGGATAGACAGGACTTCTTGCAATTTACTCTGCAAGAAAACTATTTCCGGATCAAATTTCGACATAATTTTCTGCCTTTGGTCAGGTCTGGAGTAATATGTTACTGGTTTTCTGAATTTGCTTACAATCTAACAATTCTCTGGGAACTGTATTCTTTGCACTTTTTTTTCCTTTAGCTAATTTCCATTATATTTGCTGAAATTCTAGTATTAAGTTACATCCGTTTTCAAGCCTGTGAATTAACCTGTCAGCTTAAATAAAAGTGATTTCCCTGTGTACACAAAAAAATTTTTTTTTAATTAACACAAATTATCTATAAAAAGCTTGTAAAAACTACGGGTTGCTACAATACGTATTGAAGCATGGTATGATACATAGGCCTACATCGCCACAATCTTTACATAAGTATACCGTCTTCCTTACAGTTTTACTTTTGGCACTAACTTGTTACTGATTGATTTTCAACCTGAAAAATATGCTGATTCATAAGTCCCATAAAATGATGCACAAAGTGAATATAACATTCGGCTAAAGATAAACTATCTTTATCGTCTCGAATCTCATCTTCTTCACCCTGTTGTACAAAATAAAGTTTTATCGCTTACCAGGCATTCACAATTTTTTCAAGAGCTTTATGTAGAGGTAGCTATATCGTTGTCAGGTGTCGAATAATATTGTTATATTCCAATTCCAAAAAATAAAGCAATCTTTTAGTTCCTTAACCCATTAATGCCCACGAATCTTATGAAAGATTAAAATAATTATTTATGATTGAATGTAGTCGAATACAGTGTATTATTGTCATACATTCTTCATATTCAGCTTATTTGCCTAAAAAAGAAAAAAAATTGTGTACTCAAATGAGTACATTGGGAACATATAGAATATAAATCAACGAAAAACAAAATTTTTATTTATTTAAAAAAGATCAGTCGACATGTCAAAAATTAATTCTGAGTGTGAAATATCTTGAAACAGTCTCTCTCAATACAAAGAGTAGCATTGCACTTCTTACAAGCCCACCTAATTCTGCTGTCACATATGCTGCATCGTAGTTGATTCCACAACTTCTTCGGAATGTGGCCTCTGGGATCGTCCAGTAAACTCCTAGGTAATGAACCGGATGGTCGTGCTGAAGTTGATCTTCTTTGAATGGCCTTGTTACAAGACCGCAAGTAATCACGAGTAACATTTCGTTGAAATAATAGCAATAATAGCACCACCACTTTTTGCCATGCATCACAATTCGGTAATTGTTGACCGACTGATCTAAAAGATCCACCCCTCCCATGAACGCATTGTAGGTATTGAAAAACTTCGGTTGGGGTACTGATATGTTTTCCTTTTTCTTTGACGACCACTTTTTTGCTTGTCACATTGGTTCTATGCCGTCGTAATTGGTAGCCATCGTAACGACACTATTGTCATGCCATCTCACGAAAAGGAGAGAGTTTTCTTTATCGTAACGATAATCGAAATTACCACGGTCTTTTTTTTCCGTCTGACCTGAAAGAAGAATTGGGCATTTTTTAGTACGGTTCTCTCACACAGTTCCGATAGCTCGTATACCTTTCTATCTCAAACTAGCTATCAGATCGTAGCTTGTAAAATAATTGTCAAAGAACACCATGTGATCAGTAGGTTCTTTGATAACTTTTAAAAGATTAATTACCACCTGCGATCCCAGGGGAAGTGTGAACTTCGAAATTTTAACCTCACCATTGGTCGGCTTAGCACCACAGTAGGTATCAAACACATAACAATAGCATCTGGAGGTACATAACATCCAGTCTTTATAACCAAAGCGTACTGGTTTACCCTTGATGAACTGTTTCGCAGAATGATGTCCAAAATATCGGACCATCGCTTCATCAATGGACAAACATTCGTGAAAAATTCCGAACTGTTGGAACTTTTTATTCAGGAAGTTCATCAGTGATCTTACTTTGCACATTTTATCATTTCTGTCAATTTGGGTGTTATCTGCCAAGTGTATATTTTTTTATCTCCTCGTACCTATTTCTTCTAATACAGTTCCGAGATAAATGGAACATTCACGTCTTCATCCCAACACCTATATAAACGCGCACGAGGTAATTTATGATAACCACTAAAAAGAAGCACACCTACAAAAATTAACTGCATAGATACCTTTATAGGTCCTCCAAGCTAATATTTCTCTTGATTGAGGATCTAGTTCAAATTTATTGTACGCCTGACTCAAATAAATCTACCAAAAATGTTATCCTCCCTGCAAAGACGCAAATAATTCTTCTACTCGTGGAAGCGGGTATTTTACTTCTAGATATTTATTTCCTGTAGATTTGTAGGCGCCACAAATACGAATTGTTTTATCTGGATTTAGGACTGGTACTAAAGGAGCATCCCACTTGCTTCTTCGATATGTGATATGACACCTTCTTTTTCTAGTTCTCTTAGTTGTTCTTCTATCTCTTTGTAAGCTGAGGAGATAGGTCTTAGTCTGCGAAAAAAGGTGTTACCTCCGGTTTCAGTTTCACTGATGCTTGAACGTAAACAAATGTTCACTAATTTTACATCAAAAACTTCTGGATAATGTTTTATTAACCGTTTGAGTTCGTCATGCACGTCAATTTTCTTTGCTGTTTGCCCTAATCTGCTAAAGAAAGTCCATCCAACCAGGCTAGCTCCAGCACCCTCTACTACATAAGAACAAATATTATTCATTACATTATTAACATTGACTTCTGTATAAAATATCTTATTGCTCTTATAACATTACCTGTATAACCCCTTCTTGATATCTTAGAACTCTCCAATTTAACATTCTTAAAGTAGCAACCATAACAATTAATATTCATTACATTATTAACATTGACTTCTGGTATAAAATATCTTATTGCTCTTATAACATTACCTGTATAACCCCTTCTTGATATCTTAGAACTCTCCAATTTAACATTCTTGAAATAGCAACCATAACAATTAAAACTTATCGCTAAAATAGCGGCGCCACTATCAATTTCTACTATTGCAGGAATATTATTTACTGTAATTTTACATGACAGTGGTTCTACTTCTAACTTATCACTGCTTAAAGAATATACAGTCACTTCATCATCACTCACTAGTTCTAGAGTTTTTACTGTATTTGCGTTTTTCCTTTAGCGTAGCACGTACCTTTGCTAGACGCCCTACCTGAAGACATAGTCTACAGGTGTAATTTCTAAACTTGCAAACTTTCCCTTGTTGTCCGGATACCTTGCACGTTGGTCCATTCACCCGTTGTTTTGACCTCTGTTGTACTGATTGTTTTCGTCCACCTATGTTGCTGTTGGCCTTTTTAAAGTTGATCTGCGGCTCACCACCATCCTTCTTGTAATTTGATTTCTGTTGGTCTCCCCCTTTCCTGGTTCCATTTGTTTCTCCTTTTTATATTAAGATCTATTTAATATAACACCGATCTAACCATTTGTGTTGACCTTATCGCCACTGTTGTGAACGTTACTTGTAAAACAACTTTATTCTTAAATAATACATACATAAATGCTTATAACGAGATGTGCCGGTTTACTAACGTGTTTACATTCATCATGGCTGTTCAGAATTGCCATCCTGGTCTTTATCTTTCCCCAGCCCTTCTGGGGTACACTACAATTACAACTCACTTTTATAGCATGTCCCATTTTCAAAGCAGATTTAGAGCTCTTATACACAGCTGTATTGTAGTCAAGCATAGTCATAGCAATTTCGGGTTCCATATTGGCAACTATTTGAAAAAATCTTCCAAATGATTTCATTTTATTTCTTATCATGTACTCTTGATGACCAGTGTACTTTGGCCGTATAAAATTATCAATTTGTCGCTTCTTAAGGCATTAAATACTGAATCTCTTCTCATGGGAGCCGAAAGATTTCCCGATAACACTTCACTCACGGAAAATTCTCCGACATCAATTCGTCGACAAAAATTCCCCCTACTGGAATATTCCCCGGTGGTAAAATATCTCGACAAACAATTCAACGAATGGAAAATTCCCCAACAGATACGGAATGTCCCGTCGGCGTGCCAATGTGCACTTTGTGCTAGGAGTGCAATTTTCTTCACGTACTAAAAATCAGCACTCTGTCGTTATTTGGTCCAGAATCGAACAGGAAAAAAATTCTCCATTTAATGTTAATGTGTATTCTTGTAGAGAAAGGATGTCTCTTCGATGGAATAGCACATCAGGAGCAGCTTCTTCTTTTGTACGAATATTTCATGATAGAAACTTTCGGCAAACATGCTGCAGTAGGCTGGCTAAGTCTAATAGATGCAGTAGAGATGACATGATGTTTACACGTACCTTACTATAAAGTTTAGTTTTTTCCACTTCTCTGGCATCTGCAGTATGGTTATGCTCTCCAGTTTTTTTAATAACAGTCTCTCCAACTCTGTAGCTCGAGCATTGCACTTTATTTTGTAGTAATAGTCACATCCCCAAAAAAATTTGGTCTCCTTTGTCTTTTTGGTATAAATAACCATCAAGCAACAACTTTTTCTTCCTTTTTTCACTAAGAACAAATTCAACAGCCACTTCACGATGTTAATTGTTGCACAAACTTTTTTGAAATAAACAATTTGAAGAGTCTGGCATTCTTTTATAACTACCTGAAGATCATTACGTCTAATCCCTTCATTTAATTCCATTAAAATAATATAATAAACAAGAAACAATTTGAAGAGATTACCATCCTTTTAACAACCAGTTTGGGAGTTAGACAATCGCATCGTCCTAAGCCGAGATAAAGTATGAAGGAAAGTATGTTATTCCGTATCTGTCGGGGAATTTTCCATTCGTTGAATTGTTGTGTAATTGTACCGTCGGGGAATTATTTGTCGACGAATTGTTGTCGGGGAATCTTCCTAGACCCCCTCCTTATCGGGGGAATAATTTTTGAAGGCGTTACTTCTTTGACAATATGATGTATGTACATCTATTATTAAAGACCTGGCGTTCGGTACTGCCGGCCGAGTTTCGCCTTTAGTGTTAAATGTTTCCGTACACCTTTGAATATGTCGGGATAGAGCTTTAGTTATACTCAAAATTACCCCTATTTCTTAGGAGGGAGATCATTTTGTAGCGTTGTAAGTTCAGTTTATCAATCTCAAAGACTCTTTAGCCTCCGCTTTGTCTTTGTGCTTCAGTTAAAAATAACGAGCTATATTTGTTCTCAGCTCATGACCGAAAGTATGACGGAAAGTCATGTTTTGGGATACGCCTTTTTTGACCTGCGTTCGGTTTACGTTTTACAAACAATTTAAAAAGCTCTGAAAATTGCATTACCATCACTTTACTAGATTAGCGAAATCTCTTTATATTTGATAATCCTGTGTTGCCACACTATTATTCTCACTATTTCTATTATATTATTATGAATACAAGATACAAAACGCCACTCTTCTTCATACGAAAAAATAGGAGGGTAGCCAGGTTGTTTGGTGTGTATTCCTTTTAGTTTGTATAAACGAGTTCGTCGTGGTATCTTGTGTGTATCCGCAGCGAGTCTTGTACTCATACCGGCTTTAATTGCGTTTAAACATGCATCTAAAGCTTCTGGTGTATAGTCGACATATTTCCGTGATGCTAACTTTCGTTTATACCGTCTGGGCATTTTCTAAAATCAACAAAAAATAGGATTACTATCGTATTCAAAAAGTGGGGGATATTTTGCACCGTGTGACTGCTGCAAAGTATCCCCAGTTTCAAGAGACAATGGGGATACTTTGCACCAGTTGCATGGTGCAAAGTATCCCCAATATATATAAAAAATACCAATGTAAACAAAACAAATAAAAAACTTGCAATCTGTATTTTATTGACCTATTTTATTACCTGCATCTCTAAACTGGTAATTGTAGGTATATGCGATTAAACGAGTACTTACCAAAATTTATCAAGTTGGGCTTTCTCGGCAAGAAGATTTAGCACAGCTTTAACCTTTTCGCTGCTGCGCGCTAATCAGCAAGCTGAGGTCTCCAGTGCGGGAGAATTTTTAGGACCACAGCACATGGGCCCCATTCAACTAAGAAATTTGATTTTGTTGTGTTTTAAGATTACTGTTCGCTAAAATTTAACAAAAACTATTAACATTTTCGAGCAACTGTAGGGGGTTCTGTAGATTTATTCAAAATGGCCGTGAAACGGTGATCAACGTGTCGCTGTACACCTACATAGGTACTAACTTTCTAAAGTTTTACGTTTGATAGTGTCATATAACGTTTATAACCGTGTATAAACGTGATTGACCACCGTTTGGCGAGTTCATGCGTGCGCCGCCAGACGACGACTCTTTTGTTCGAAAACGCGAATACTTACAGAGTACATTTTTCCAATATCTACTCCCCTCACTCACTTGCTTTTCTCTATCCTCACCCCACCCCAAAAACATATATTTGAGAAATTATTTTTATTTCTTGAAAATCAATCAACAACTAAAAGAAACTCAGTACACAATAAAAAAAAAACTTTGGAACTCCATTTATAAAAATAGATAAGAAAAAATCAACTTAGTAATTTTTTGTGTATGATACTTATTGAAGCATGGTATGATACGTGGGCCTACATCGCCACAATCTTTACATAAATATACCGTCTTCCTTACAATTCCATTTTTGGCACAAACCGCACACCTTCGCTGAGAGGATTTTCCATCCCCAGTAGAGGGTACTTTTTGTGGGAAATGTCTTCCTGTTAGGCATGCTGGATGATCACCAGGGGCTCTTCTACCCATGATAGTAGATCTGCAAATTAGCTCCGGGTAAGTATATGGTAAAACTGACTTCAAAGACTAAAAACGTACCTGAATGGAGCCGGATATTTTTCTAGTATTTCTCTTATAAGATTGAGCTGGAATTTAGCTAGAGGTATGGCCTCTTTCCTTAAACTTTTATACAGAACATGAGAATTGAGAAGAAGCAAGTCCACCATATGGAAATAATAATTTCTTGTACCATTTTGTGGTGCGCCGAATACACTCAACTGAACTCAGGAGCATATCAGTGTTATCCACTGCACCCATATATTTATTATACTGAAGAATGCACCCTGGTTTCATTATATGACGCTTAGTTTCACGATCAATTTTCCCAGTGGGTACCATGTTGTTATCATTTGCCATTGTCAGCATATAAACTTCCCTTTCGTCGCAATACTTTAGGGCCAGGAGTTTGTTGCCTGTGGATTGGAACGTGAATCTCCCTTTTTTTAATTTTTCAGCAATTTTTGGCATGGAAATGCACATATTAACATAAATGACATTTTTAAATACAATACCGCCAAAACAAAGAAATAAAAGAAATTTCAATATCATTTCCTAAAAAAAAATTAAATTTCCTATAATACCGCAAGACTTATGGGCCCAATACTAACAATGTCGACACTGAAGCCATTCTTTGACTATATTCTCCGTTAAAATTGCGCAGACAGAATTTTCTATATTTTGATTTTTGTCGTGTTCTCCTTCGACAGCGTCTTCTTTTTTCTGATCTAACAATTCTTTATAATATTCTTTTAAATGGGCTGGTGCCGGCTAGCATTGGTCTAGCAGGGACAATTGGGTGTCTGTGTCAGAATCAGTTATGGCAACTTTTACTGATTTTTTAGAAAGCTTTTTTTGATTTGTTGGCATTTTCCGTAGTTGTTCTTCGAGATCTCTTACCTTTGCTTCGTTTTCTCGTCTTTCCTTCGTTAGCTTTGATGAGCTCATCTTTTTCAGGAGTGTCTGTTATGACACAGCATTTTCCCCGTTTCCGAGCAACTTGCGTTTGTTTTCGCGGCATCGCCTTGGGATAAGGTCTAACAACCTGAGGTGAAATTAGTCCCCATTTGGTCTTCCTTTTCTTGTAATGCAACTGAATTTATAACAGGGACTGTTCTGTTTATTTTTGTTTTGTTTCTTATAAATTCTTTTATTTCCGCCCTCCAACGGAAAGGTTTGGATGAAAAACTTACATCGCTCCTGAATTAGCTTCCTTTATTCATTAGAAGAAAAGGAAAAGCTCGGTCAGCGTTGTATTGGTTGAAGTATCAAGAAATTTGACTTCGTCTTCACTTAATTGCTTTTGTACGGGATCGGCAAATCTTTGTTTCCAAAAAATTCCTCAAAACTGCTGTTATCAATCCATTCCTGCAGGTATTAATTTTTTTAAATTTAAAATTAAAAAACGAAAGTACTACTTACTACTTACACGCATTTTTTAAAGCTAACATCTGTCATTCCTTCTTCATGGTTTAAGTTAATGTGACCAAAGTGTTTTCAGTCTCTTTTGTTGGAAATTTATTTTGAAGTTTTAAGTTCACATTTCCTCTTTTATCAAGGCTTTTTGTTTCTATGCACCTTAAGTTTACGTCCCTTCCTTTTTCAAGTTCTCCTGCTAATTACAAATATAATAATAAGACTAAGTTTATAATAATCTAACAAGTAATATACTAAGTTTGTGCACAATGCATACGCATCTGCGCGCGTAACAACAATATTTGGTTGTTAATCAATTCGCACAACCATAAAAAACAATAAAAGAAATAATCAGTTGCCTTGACTTATGTTAATAAACCGATGCCGGGTGGTTAATCTGTGTATGAAATCTTCTTTGAAGAAAGCGGAATTCAGCGTGCCCAAAACTGAGCAACTAGCGATTCGTGATAAATCAAAAAATAAACTGGCGTTGTCGACGAGATGCACTGAGTCAATGGGGCGAGTGGTCATTTTCAATCTGAGAGGGTGGATTTTGGAAGCGGAAGTAGGAGGGAGACTTAAGTGAAGGCAACTTAAAAGAAAAAAAAAAGGAAAATATACTACTAGATTTAAATTTTGCCATGGTAATTGGTGGCCGTTTTAGCTCGAAGAATAAAACGAATTAATGCAAAATAACTAAACTAAATATTTAACTTATGTAACTTAACATACCGCCCACCAAAATACAACGTATTTTATAAACTACTGATTTGGAAGTCGACAAAGTTTGACAACGGGGCGTTTCAGTTTTCCCTATGCGGTTTTAAAAGTAGCAACACGAGTTGCGCCCTTTGAATCGGTGTGTAATTCCACTACACGGCCGGGACGCCAACGTAGGGGTGGAGAAAGATCGTCCTTTAACAAAACAATTGTTCGTAAAGTCAAATTAGGTGAATTGGACGTCCACTTAGATCGCTGTTGAAGCGTGTGTAAATACTCATGATGCCACCTCTTCCAAAATGCTGGTGCACATTTTGCAATAGCTGCCAGCGGTTTAATCTACTTAGATTTACATTTGTATAATCTGGATCTGGAACACACGTCAGGGGTGCTAATGTTAAATAATGACTAGGTGTCAATACCTCCAAGTCATTAGGGTCTGAACTAAGAGGACAAAGTGGTCGTGAATTTAGTACTGCCTTGATTTGTGCAAGTACTGTGGCAAATTCCTCAAAAGTTAAAATTTGTGCTCCTATCACGCGATTAATATGCGTTTTAACTGACTTAATGCCAGCTTCCCATATGCCGCCAAAAAGCGGTGCGGATGGTGGATTAAACTTCCATTGGATAACCCTCTTGATCAACAGCACCTTGAAAATAAGTGGTAAGCGTGCGCGCGGCTGCTACAAAGTTTGTACCACAGTCGCTCATGATCAACCTACATCGGCCGCGGCGGTTTATAAATCGGCGCAAGGCTGCAAGGAACGCGTTAGTTGATAGTTCGGACACTAACTCTAAATGAAGTGCCTTTGTGGCCAAACAGACAAACGGACAAATATAAGCCTTATATGTTTTAGCTCCTCCAACTTTTCCCATTGTTATAATCGAAAGCTCTTCTTTGGCTAACTCTTACGGCTGGTAAATCATCCATGGGTGGCTGTAAGGATTTGGGTTTTGTGCGGAAGCAGATATAACAATCTGACATACAACGATCGCGCAGATGGAGCGAAAGATCCAAAAATTTTGCCTAATTAAATAATTTAACGTTTTAAAACCTAGATGCAGATGCTTACGATGAGTATCTTCAATTATTAATGATGTTAACCTGTGCCACTGAGGAAGGAGAGCGGGATGTTTTTCTTCAAATTTCAATTGCGAATTGTGCAATCTGCCGCTCACCCTGACAATACCCTCCTTATCAAGAAATAAATTCAGTTTGTGTAGCGGTTTAGAGGATGATTTCTCGGGTTTCAAATTGTTTATTTCTTCATTAAATACTTGATGCTGTACCACCTTTACGAGAAAGAGAAGAGTACAGTGTAACTCAGCAGTAGTAAAAACTCCAGAAACGATATTGTGAGGATCCTTCAATTTATTTATAAAACGGCAACAATTGCCGACTATGCGTAGGATTTTATCTAATGTGGAGTATTTATGCAACAGATTATCAAATGATGTCAGCATATAAATTTTAGCCACAGAAACATTAACGTTCCTTTCCTCCTTCAATATTGCAATATATGAATTAGAAAAATTTATATTTTTCGAAGGCCACAACACGTAAGGTGACCTTAGCTATGTAGGACCCGTCCACCATAAGTAATGGTCAACTAATTCAGAAGGCATTGTTCCACGAGAGGCACCGTCGGCAGAATTATACTCCGAACGAATGTGCCGCCAAGATGACGGCGATATTCGATCTTGAATATGAATAAGTAACAAAGGTTTTCCATCGATGTGAAGAAGAGCGCAACCATGCAATTATAATTTTAGAATCAGTCCATGCTACAGTTTGTTAAATTTTATTCGAGTATATAGTCTGCACGGTAGATACGACAATAGATAGAATATAAGCAGCACATAATTCTAATTGCGGTAGTGAGCGTTTTTTCAGTGGTGCAACCTTTTTTTTGACGGTTACGAATTTTACATGAACGTTGTTTACGTTATCAATTATGCGAAAATAAACAATTGCGGCGTACCCCGCTTCTGAGGCATCACAAAATCCATGCAACTCAACAACTGAATAATTCATTGCGGTATCGACTCGAACGATCGATCACATCATCTGAAGGCGTAACATCCCAATCCAAATCAAGACACCAGGGATGCTGAATTAAATGTTTACCAAAAAACGTAAGCGGTGCGAGAAATCCAAGCGAATCAAAAATTCTAGCGATTTCCCACAATATTTGTCGTTTTGTGCAAGTGTGTTTGACTGAATCAACCTTAAATGAAAATGTGTCAAGCGAAGAAAACCACTGTAAGCCTAAAATTTGAATTGTAGATTCAGACTCAGCATCAAAAGACATACCTCCTTGACATAATCTCGAATCTAAGTTTGACAACAATTCTGGAACATTACCAGCCTACTTGCGTAATAAAAATCCTCCACTATTTGAAAGTTCGATTAATTGCGATTGCACCAGCTGAGCTTCTGACAAGGAACTACATCCAGAGACGACATCGTCCACATATACATCGCGCTGAAGAATAGCAGATGCTAGCGGAAAATTATGTTGCTCGCCTTCAGCTAGCTGATGGATCGTTCTTATTGCTAAATATGGAGCTGCGGAAACACCATAAGTGACAGTATTGAGGCTATACTCTTGTACAGGGTCGTTTGGAGAAAACCTCCACAAAATCCGTTGATAATTTCTATCGGACGGTGCGATAAGTACTTGACGATACATTTACTTTATATCTGCTATAAAAACTACAGAATGCGACCTAAACTTTAATAAACATCCACAATACTTGGCAATAGCGTTTGATCCGGATAGAGACAATCATTAAAGAGATTGCCCGCCAGGGAATCGAGCAGCGGCATCAAATACGACGCGGAGTTTTGTTGTGGTACTATGCGATTTAAAAACACAATGGTGAACTATATAATATGCGTTTGAAGGATTAACACATTGGCTAGCGGGTGAAATGTGACCGCTTTCGAGATAATCAATCATAAACTCGACATAAGCCTTACGAAGTGTTTCATCACGCAGAAATTTATTTTCTAGGGAATGCAAACGTCGTAAAGCAACTGATCTGGAATTTAGAAATTCGGGATTTTGTATTTTGAAGGGTAACGAAACGATGTATCTCCTGTTAAAATTGCGATTTACTGATGACTTATATAATTGCTCACAAATTTCCCAAAAGTAAAATATAAAGGTTTTTTTAAAATATGAAAGGAAAAAACTATTCAACCGACTTGTGTTGTTTATATGTGCTGGACCCGATATAACCCAACCAAAATCGTATTCATAGCGGATGGCGTCTGATTGAGTCCTACTACTACACCAGGACGTAATAATTCCGCAAATATGTCTGCTCCCAACAGAAGGTCTATTTTACCTGGGATATTAAATTGCGGTTCTGCTAATCCTAAGTCTTTAATATGTGTCCAAGACGATAGATCTGGAATATTTTTAAAAATATTTGGAGTAAAATGTCCAAGACGATAGATCTGGAATATTTTTAAAAATATTTCGAATAAAATGGGCGTCTATCATGTGTGATGGCTGAATTTCATCACGCGGGTATATAAAACAACTGACTGTTCCAGGAGAGGCGAATGCGGACGCAGAACCTATGCCCTGTATTTCAATGCGATTAAGCGTTTTTTTGCGTAACCCTAAGCGTTGAGCGCAACTGGAAGTTATGAAGCAGCCCTCACTACCTCCATCCAGAATTGCCCTAATTGTATGGGTTTGTCCTAATGCGTCACGAATATTGAGCAAAACAGTTGACAACAGTACAATTTTATTCGGCATTGAACTGACTAATGCCTGAACTGGAGACAAAGCGCTTCCAGAAGCCTCGGGGCTGTCGATTGTAGAAATCTGCTGTTTTTGAGCGGGTCTTTCAAAATGTAATAAGGTATGATGATTTTTATGGTATTTGCGACAACTTGATATAGATTTACTATTACGTAAGGTATGCAAACCACTAAAGCAATTTGATACATAATCCTTTAGATTTAATTAAATCAGACCGTTGATGGGGAGTGTTTTGTTTTAATTCTGAGCAAGAGTATGTCAGATGATCCTTGTTATGCCGGATCCACACGAAACGGACACACGAAAACAAAACAGAAACTGTCCGTTTGTGACAAAAGATCACTAAAGCAAACAAAAGCGAAACAAAATAATGAGTCCGCGAACTGTTCGATGTTACTTCAGTCTACACCAAAGTGCACACAAGTAGATACGTGTCGACATAATTTATGAACGGTGCTAATAATATTTAAAAAATGTGACGTATTGAAAGAGAAAAGGAAGAAGAAGAAAATATACTGCTTCTATTGGGTGCTACATGTGTATTATTGCAGAAAAAGAAGAATCGCCAACGTCGCTTTTGGATAAGACGATGAAGGGAAATCAATCATTGCAACGAAGTTCTATTAAGCAATTTAAGAAAAGATGATATTGGCTTGAACGGTGAATTACGATCAAGTTTTAAAAATTTTTTAAGACTGCTGTAGATTTTGAGAAACTGCTATGTTTAATTGGGCCCGTCATCACTAAGCAAAACACGAATTACAGGGCTGCTATTTCAGTCCAAGACCGTTTAGCAATTACTCTTTAAGATTCTTAGCGACTGGGGACTCCTACCATAGTTTAATGTAGTTGTTTAAAGTGTCAGTACAGTCTATATCACAAATTGTAGCCGAAGTATGCGCGGCTCTAGTATTTACTCTACAGGATTACATAAAGGTAAGTACGTACAAATGTAATTTTTTTATTTATTAACTCAAATAAAGATACATTCTGTCAATTTAACTAATGCCAAATGAATCGTTATTAAACTCCGAATGTGCAGCGACGGATGGTGGATTTGAATATGATGTGACACTCGGAGGGTTTGAGTAACTTCCACTCGAATTTCTATAACCAGAAAATTGCATGCTGCTATCGTATGGCACATCATAATTCCCGATTTCTGCTTCATATAAAATAGTATTAGTCATATTCTGAAAAGGAAATACATTTTTAAAATGCACGCAGTCGTAAAATGGTTGAAATAAATACCTGAACGGTATTCCGTGCGTAATTTATACGCAACTTCTTTATTTTTCGAGCAACTAATTCCCCGTACAAATCATATTCATTCAGTTCATGCCTTTGCTCTCTCTGCTTGCAAATTGTTTTCATAAGGTTAACCATTTTCATCTGGGGTTCATTTTGCAGCTTCTTTTGTTTATTTGCACTTTGTTCTTGATCGGTGGGACGACTTTGTTTTCTTCTTGTTGTTTGTGTAATGCTATATCAGGGTTCCTATTTTCTTCTGTTGCAAGCTGTTCACTACCCTGGTCTTCGAATTTCTGTACCTCGACTTCTTCTTGCTGTACATTTTGTGCCAATTCTTCATCTTGGGTTTCAGTCAGAGATTCCTGTGTTGCTTCGTTTTGATCCGATGACAAAGAGGAATCACTAACCTGAAACACCAATACTGTTTGACTTTGTACGCATAATCAAATGTCGTTAAGAGATCAAAGGACGCAGAAGAGCGGAAAGTTATTGCAAATGACTTCAAATCAACGTGGAATTGTCCCCTATGTTAGGGCGCTATGGACGTGAAACATGTTGTAATACAGGCTCCAAACTTTAGTGGCAGCGAATTTTTTAACTACAAGATTCAGTACCGTCAAGTGGCGTTATATGGGACATTATTTTTTTTTAATTCTTTTGTCGATTTATTAATTGACAATTTATTACAAATGTGAAAATGGATTAGACATCCTGTTTATCAACAGAATGTTTTTCCAAAGTACTTTTTACGACAAGGCACTGTTTTGCCCCCTTTTTTAAAAAATATTAAATGTCCCAAATAATACTTAGAATCGTGTAATATGGGACATTAAAATTTTAACTTAAATTCCCGTTGAACTAGTAATCTTGTCTCATATTTGACCACTGTATGTCTTTTATGGGACATCAAAAATTGATGCAGGTCCTTTTTAAAAATTTTCAAGTTATTGAATAGGAGCCAGCAAACAAAAGAAAATATACTTTGATATAAACTTTATTACAAATTTGCAAGATTCTAATCTATATCAGAACATAACATTAAATAAACATTGGAAAATGTTTGTAACACTTAACTTTTGTTTTTTTCTTCCAGCATCATACACAAACTATGTTCTAGGGATAGGACTGGGTTTTTTGTCATCCAGATTTTGTCCTCTTTTTTAGAAATTTCCTAGCTTCTTCCGACTCCTCCAAATGTTCTTGTATATCATTGCATTCTTCTGCATTTCTTTCCACTATATCATTGTCTTCATCGTTACTGTCATAACCATTAGCTTTCTGGGTTTCATTTTCCGCTGGTGGTGTTACATTCATAGCAATGTTAAGTGTTGTAATGGATTTTCCTGCAGGAACATCAATCCTTTTTTTCTTTTTTGTTTGGGTTCATCGCCGGTTTTTAAATTCTCAACAGTGGCACTAAAGCTGACTACAAGAGCATTATCATTATTTTCTATAAAACGAGTTTTGTTGAAATGTTTTAGGAGTAAATTTCTATTAATTGGGTAGATTCCACTTTCTCGAAAACCAGACACAATATTCTCTTTTGCAGTAGTAAACCGGTTAATGGTTTTTTTTTTTTTAATAAAGTCTGAAACATCGTTTTTGGAATACATATTTGGTGATTTGTTTTATATTCTGTGACGATACTTACATCTCCATGCTTTTTTAAACGGCCCAAAAAATGCAATATCCAAAGGCTGGCATATGTGGGTACTATTTGGCAATAAAAATGTAAATCTAATGTTATTATCCCCACACCTCTTTATGACCGATTCTGAAAGATGACTGGGTAAGTTATCACCTATTAAAACTTTTGGCCCATTTTTGTTACGAAAATAAGACACTGTAAACCAATCTTCAAAAATCTCTTTGTCGAACCAGCCACTTTTCGACCTACTATACCGGCATCCTGGAGGACCATTTTCTATCCACTCTGAATGTAAATTGGTTGCCTTGTATACCACATATGGCGGAAGTAAAGTGTCATCTGCAGCACCAGCGAACATAACCGAAACTGATTGTTTTGATGAATCCAAAGTCCTATTAGCATGTTTCGACAGCTTCGGAACCAATACAGGAGCTCTTCCGGGATTACCCGTAAGATTTGTTTCATCAAAATTAACAATATTTGATGAAGATTATGTATTGCTTGATGTCAACAATAACAAAACGAAAAATGACTTAACAAACGTAACAAAAAATTTATAAAATATTGACCTAAGTCCCATTGTCCCATTAAACTCCACTTGAATGTATTGTATTATTTGCCATTGTAGACGCCAATTACAGGTTTATATATGCCAATATTGGCTGTCAAGGTCGTATCTCAAATGGGGGCGTTTTCCGAAGCACACTTTTAAGAATATTGCTCGACAAATCGCTATAAGTCTGCCTGAAAACGAAGTTCTACCTGGAAGGCAGGAAGCTGTTCCATACGTTTTAGTAGCAAATGATGCATTCCCACTTTCACCTGACATAATGAAACCATATGCTGGACACCAAGAAAAAGAATCGAAACAGCGTATATTCAATTATCGGCTCAGCCGTGCTCGGAGGATTAAATTCGTTGAAATCCCAGCGACTCATAGTGGGATAGAATGAATAAATATAATAAAAACGATATCGATTCCCACAATCACTTTTAATAAAGAAGTTGTACACAATTCGTAGCACAATAAACGTTTTTAAGCTGACTACAGCCCATCCTCAGACTGGAAGTGAAAAAACATATGTACCTACTTCAAAAAGAAATATATTATGAAAAAATGCAAAAGCTTACCTAAAACAGCATTATATAAAATAAACACTTTTCCAGAAATGAATTACAGACAATAAAATTATAAAACGAAGCAGCTGCCTAAAAATTAACCCAACATCTATAAATAAATAAAAATACAAACTTATAGTCGTCAAAACGACATGTTAAACTACAGTTTTGAATTTAAATTTGGGAAACCCCAAATCAGGGGTGACATTACATCAGATAATTAAATTGTACGTTACACAAACTCGTCAACCATCATGAAATTTAAACGGAAATTGTTTAAAAAACAGAATTAAAGTTAAGATACTACGCCATCTATATGTAGAAAATTGAAACAAAGCAACAAAATACCATAGATATCCAAAATACAAGGTAAGAAACTTAGCTATTAAGTACAAGGTGAAACAAAATAAGCTTCAAATTCACAAATTTCTAAATCAGAACAAACTATTGAAAATATTAAAGGTAATATCATTCAGAACATAATCGGGTTGGTCTTTGAACTTTTTAACCGCTTTAGAGATCTCCATACTTTCTAACAAGTTCATTCTCAAACCCTTATCGCAAAAATGTAAGATTTGAGTATGCAAATGAGCCGCAAACGCAGACTTATAATTAATATTGGGGTCCAGGTTAATTAAATTGTTTATAATCATATTTTTGTGTTCTTTCACCCTCACGTTAATGGATCTGCCTGTTTGACCAATATAAAAAGAGGGACAACTATTACAATTGATTTTATATATCCCAGATTTCGAAAATGGATCAATGGGGTCCTTATTATGAATTAACAGATTTTTAATATTACAAGGAACCGAAAAAAAATTTTTATATGATAATGTTTAAAAATATTGTTCAATTTTAAAGAAACAGGGCCAAGAAAAGGTAAAGAGTAGTATTTACTTTGAGAGTCTTTATTGGTGATGAATAAATTTGTAGATTGTTTGATCATGAACGTCCTTCTGATCTTCATAAATAAATTGTTAATTAAATTAGAAGGATATCCATTCTTGTAAGCAATGTCATGTATAATGTTAAGTTCATTATTAAAATCATCACCGTCTAACGGAAAAGAAAAAAGGCGATGAAAATAAAACCTAAAAGAGGCTAATTTGCAACAAATAGGATGGAAAGAATCAAACGGAATGGCATGGTATGTTGTGCCGGGTTTTCTGTATATCTTAAATTTCAGTTTGTGATTATATTGTGAAACCAGGATATCTAGGAAAGGTAAACAATTATTATTTTCAATTTCTATTGTGAATTTGATGTTATGATGTTATGAATTTAAAATTTCTAAACATTGGTTAACCCATAAGTCTCACAGACTACCACTGCGATTTTTCGTTTCGTTTTTCGGTGCATTAACCTTCGTTTTCAGCTATCAATTGTCTATAGTTGAATTATTATAATTTTCTAAGGACACACTGGACGTTTAGACGTTTTTTCGAAGTGCATAATCATAGGTATTTATACATAAAACAATAAATCGGGAGAAACGTGAACTTTATTCATCATATGCTATAAATATAGAACAGCGAACTAGTATTTGTAAAAATATCAATGAAAACGAGTATATTTTTTCAGTCTGTAAATCTCGCCAATATATTTTTCTTGAAAAACACAAAAACTTCTTGTTCAAAAAGGTACGAATATTTTTTTCAGTACAATCATCAATAAAATCAGTCAAGAAACTAAAGCTGTAAGCTAAACTAAAGCTAAACTAGAGCTAAACTATAAAACTAGAAAAATAAATGACTATCATTCGAAACTAGACAGACTGTTAGGTATGATAAAAAACATCATAAAAAGCACTAAAAGAGAAAAACTAACTAACCTAAAGTCTTGTCGCACAATCATCACAGATTTTTTTCGATTGTCCAAATAGATTGGATTATCACATTTTATACATTTGTAGTTAGTCATTCTATGTTTTTTATAATCGCAGATCTTGCACACTCTTCTCTTCTCAAGCTTGTCGGTGAGAGTCGACTCAGCACCCCCCTCCGGTTGAACTACTGCAGCTTCTTCAATTAGTATCCTCAGCTCTCGGGGCCTGTTGAAAATTGTCAGTCTGGTTTTCATAGGATTATTTGCCAAAGAGAGAACTAGGTTCTTTATGAAATCATATCTAGAAGTGCTCTCAGATCCTGGATACATACTAGACAAAACTGCTGTATTGGATGAAGCCACTGCTACCATGTGATAAAATATCAATAGAGGCCACATCCTTGTTTTGCGGTTAGCCGAGTAAACACTGGTTTTCTGATCTAATGTATCTACTCCTGATTTCGTGGCGTTATAAAGCGATATCATTTCGGGCTCATCATTGCGCACATCAGAGTATGCAGAGTGGTGCATAGAGGAGATTAGGACAACAGACTTGGCAATTTTGGTACGTAAGAGAGAATTTTGACAGATTTTGTAAACCCATAGATACTTGAACCAACCTCCCTGCGTCTGTTCGGCATGAATTCTGGAGGAATCTGTGGTTTATTTTTTTTTTTTTAGTGTTGCGACCACTGTCAATTTGAGTTTTGAAAGTTCCGAGGCCAATTCTAGTGAAGAGAACCTACTATCACAGTAAATATAAAGAAAATGAAACACACTGTCGTTTCCCACAGAAATATTTAATAAAATGAAAAATTAATAAAATTGTGTGAACGTTTTCAAACAAAGCTAATTGTTCATCTTCGGACTGTAATAAGAACAAACTAATCAGAATCAGCAAAATAACCAACAAATTAAAATGCTTACCTAAACAAAACATGTGGTTATAACCTCTTACAAATAAAACTCCATCCTAAGAACCGTACCGCAAATGCCGGTGGTTTCACAAAATAAATAAATACAAAATCAAATCGACATATTATTGTTACATTTTAAATTTAAATTTTCTGAATGCCCAAAATCGGGCCAACATTACTTAAGATTAAATCTTACAACAAAGTTAAACAACGTCACCAGCCATTATAAAATATAAAGCGGAAATACATCCGATAAAGTTAATCAGAAACTAGCGCCATTTAAGTATACAATTCAAAACCAGACTAAACTTTGCGGTTGGTTCCTGCAATGCATTTTACAACTCGGAGAACAGTATGGATCGGCATACTTAGTTTTTTCTCTGCAGGTGTAAGTTTTGCTTTGTCACTACCCTTACCCGTATAAATGTAGGCTTTGTAGAGGTAGCTAGTGTGTGCATCAACAAGACATATGAGTTTTATGCCGTACTTCACTGACTTATTCGGCATATATATTTTGAACCGGCAGCGAACTCTAAATGGTACCAGGGTCTCATCCACCGTTCCATGAGCTCCCATTGAATAGTTATTTTCACAGTTTGATATGAACATGTCAAACAGTTCTGATATAACTGCTGCTGTATCAGTTTTCTCTCTCTCCTCCCTCGTGTTAGAGTCGTCAAACTTCAAAGCTCTAAACAAAACACAGCATCTTTTTTCAGTCATCACCACGCGGAAAATAGGTCGTCCTGTAATTGAGGTTGAAAAAAGTGACGCTAACGCTTCTCTGTCCGATTTGAAAATGCTACATAGAAGCACGATTGCGATCAATGCATTTATTTCGTCTTTATTTGTATTTTTGTAACATGGATCACCTTTATGTTGTAATTTAGCTCGCATTTTTTCTCATTTTTCATTTGTATAGGTCACTATTGTATCAATCATTTCACGAGTGAAAAAGAGGTCTCATATCTGTATAGGGGCGGTTTTGTACCCAGTGTACGAGCAGGACCATCAGGTTGAGATAAACGAACCTTTATGATATTTCTTTGGGTTGTCCGAATGATATCAGTCGCAGGCGTTTTATTCCAAACAAAACAGTGTCTCTTACCAAAGAAATGTTCCTCTTGATCTACTTCGATCTCTTTCTGTTGTGGAGTAGATTTTTGATTACTTGCCTGAGAAGTAGATGGCTGAGCTTGTTCTTCATCAGCTGGCTGGTCTTCCTCATCTTCCCGCTCATCAAGCTTTGATTCACTGTCGTGTTCAGAAATCTCTAAATCTGAATCGGCAGGCACGTAGAAATCATTAGAGTCTATTTCGGAATCTGCTTCTTCGAAGTCAGCAAGAGCAAAACGCATCATTTCCTGTGTGCGTTTTAATATGTTCAACGGAGGTGGGCGGCGTGCCATTTTCTGTAAAAATAGTGCTAAGGATTGTGATAAATTGAAATAACAGTAGATAAGTAAGTATTAGCGAAAAGAAGAACATAAGTCTTACAGACTACATATGTTTTTATACTAAGCGTATTTACCGGTCAAAAGCGCGACGTGCACCACTGGAGAACCTTTATCTTTGAACTCAAAGAGACGACTGAGGTTGACACATAGCACAAACTGTCTAGATTAATCGTAGCAAATCCTAGCGACGAAAGTGTAAAACTCATTGTGCTCGTAGACGTATGTTCCGTTTACAGAGTTAAGGTTATCTTTAGAATCCTTAGTAAAGGCGCCCACTGAACTGACGCGACATGTGATCTGGCAGTGACACGACAAAAACATGACGCTGACGTAGCTCGCATATAACTAAAAGCCCACTGCACTGATTTTCTTCTAGTAGCATTTATCGCCTAGCACCAATAATGTTTGTATCCGATGATGAAGATGTTTTGGCAATACTTTACCTAATTAACATGAATAATAACAATGGTCGCGGGAAACGACGCTACTGGGTGCATCCATATTGGCGGGAAATTGTGAAAGAGCGTGGCGCATTCAATGTTTTTAAAGAGTTAAATATGTATTCAGAACGATTTCAGTCTTTCTACAGAATGCGTAAAGAAACGTTTAATTTATTACTATACAAAATTGAACCTGTAATTTTCAAACAGGACACAAACTTTAGAACATCGGTTTCACCGGAAGAACGTCTGCTGATAACTTTAAGGTAAGTAATAGCATTTTATTATTTACATATTACATATGACATGAAACAATAATAAACATCACTTTCGATGGCCGAATTGTAGAAACTCTCCCTTATTGATGCTTCCGCTAGTGTAAAGCTCATTTTGAGGTTGTTCGATTACTCCACTACTTCGGTTGGAAGAGTAAGCCGAGCCACTTATATTAGTAATAGAAGATTGTGGTGGTTGTTGATAATCATTATAGTATGAGTGAGTAGCTGTCGATGATGACGATGAACAAGATGAGACTGCTGGAGACACCGGTGGCTTATTCTCACCCAAAATCTGGACGGCCAAATTTAAAACACCCACTTTAAAGCACCTCTTTTGGGCGGTATTCATTTCCCGCATATCCGGGAGAACGCTTACTAAAAATGCCAAATCCGGATCTTCAGATTTTTTCTCTGTAGTGGATGCTTTTTTGAAGCTAAAGTAATCTAATGCCGCTTTATTTACATCTGTAATTGATACTGCAGGGAGCTTTGAGGTCCTCTTCAGTCTCTTTGGGGTAGGTGGTACAAAATCATCATTTTCAGGAGATTGCAGGGTATCTTGCCTTGTTTGCGTATACTCGTATTCATTTTCCGAATCATTGCCTTGGTCATGCTCATCCTGCAGTTGATCAGGTTCGGGAGAAGAAATCTCCGTTTGTGAGGGTACAATGATGTTTCCTTGTGATTTACGAGACTTTGTAAATGGCTGTAAAAAGTACAAATATTCTGCCAGATAGTACGGCTTCTTTATCTTATTTCCACTGCCAGACGGTCCAATTGATGCCTTTAAATGTCTAGTATAGCAACCCCTCAGATTTTTCCAGCGTTCTTTGCAGTCTTGTACTGTAAACAGAAAAGTTCACAAAATTATATTAAATGTGATTTTTAGTCACTAATTTTTGTAAATGTTATTTTCAGATATTTCGCTACAGGAGCGTCTTTCAAAGCTCTTTCATTTTATTTCCTTCGAGGACATACTACTATTAGAAGAATTGTAGTGGATACAGCCGTAGCAATTTGGGAAGTTCTACAGCCTGAATACATGCCTACCCCTACAAAAGAGTGGTGGTTGAAGACAGCTGATCGATACTGGGAACTGTGGAATCTTCCTAATTGTGTTGGAAGTATAGATGGAAAGCACATCAGAATGAAAGCTCCTCCAAAGAGTGGATCGGCATTTTACAACTACAAGCAGTATTTCTCGATAGTCTTATTGGCTGTAGCGGATGCAGACGGAATGTTTTTAAGTATTAATGTTGGCGAATACGGTCGAAACAGCGATGGAAGGGTACTAAAGGAAAGTTCATTTGGAAAAGCATTATTCACTGATCAGCTCCAACTTCCAGATCCTGCTCCATTACCTGGAGACGATGAAGATTTAGTATTTCCTTTTTATTTTGCGGCGGATGAAGCTTTTCCTCTGAACAACCATATAATGAAACCATATCCTCGCAGACAATTAACAAATCCCAAAAGAATATATAATTACAGAATATCTAGAGGACGAAGGTCTGTAGAATGTGCTTTTGGCATGTTGACATCCAAGTTTAGGCTGCTGGAAACGCCAATATGTTGTGATGTTAATAAAATTGACAGGATCATTAAGGCCGTTTGCGTACTACATAACTATATACGAATTCATGATGGAGTCTTTTCCAAGCCGACGGTACAAATTAGCGTTAAGAATACCACGGAAGAAAGCCCCTCCAATTTAGAACAAGGTAACCGTCAAAGACCTACAAATACTGCCCTTGATATTAGAAATCGGTTATGCAATTTCTTTTTGCACCCCAACGGTGAGTTACCATATCAAGATAAATATTGTGTATAATAATAATTATTATATTGTGGTAGTAGTTAAAAAATAATAAATAGTTATTACTACATATTGTACTATTTTTTCTAGTAATGTAATTTAATAAGGATATTTTGCAACGCTTACCTGATTCTGATGTTTCCTTTGCGATCGCTTCCCAGGCCTTATCTTGAACATTTCTTTTGCTGTATTCTGAACTCCTATAATCATAGAGACATGGATGCTTTTCGATTAAAGCAACGAAAGTCATGTTGAAATCCGCGTCGTCTTTCATATTGTAGAATATCGGAATCACTAATAACGCGTGACAAAAGTGGAGCATGCTGCATTTTGCTGACAGTGACGTGACTTGTTACTAGTCATAACAATGTCTTATCACTTCAGTGGGCGTTGACTCATATATTTGCAGCGGTATAACTTTAAAATGCATGCTAGATGCAAGTCACTTGCCAGATCACGCGTCAGAACACCTGTCACGTCAGTTTGGTGGACGCTCCCACTTAAAGATAACAAAAATGTCTTCAACATAACGTCTCCAAAGAGCGAAATGTTGTATTAGAAAAGGGTGTTTAAAGATTCTCTTAGTTTCTAGATGATTCATAAAAATATCTGCTATTAAGGGGGACAGACAAGAACCCATGGGAAGACCTGTATTTTGAGTGAAAATGTTGTTATTAAATGAGAAAAACTCTTGTTGGAAACATAGTTTTAGCACATTCAAGAGCATAGCAGCTTGACTATCAGAAAGATCAGATTTATTTAAGAAATTTGTAATGATGTCAAAACATTGTGTTTTGGGAACACTAGGGAAAAGATTAGAAACATCAGAAGAGACCAAGGTGAAATTGGGGGGTAAAACAAAATTAGTAAGAGTGTAAATGAGTTCTTGAGAGTTCTTAATGGAATAATTCTTTTGATACGTAATGTAATTGGGTAAAATGTGATTCAAAAAAGAGGTAATCTTATAAACTGGTGTGTTGATAAATGAACAAACACGGCGTATGGGGTTGTCATGTTTGTGAATTTTAGAAAGGCCGTAAAGCCTCGGCATTTGAGAGTTCATGACTAGTAACTGGTTATAATTATACATGTAGTTGAAAGTTCTAAGGTTATCCTTTCTTTTTTTTGGGTTTGTAACTAAGACCTCTGAATTTTTTTAAATTTTTGACTAAATAATTAATAAATTTTCAAAATTTTGGACTCAAAAGTACCACCAGGAATTATTTGTACAAAAAAATTTTAATATTTATTAATTCGGAAAAATACTATATACTCTAGCTGCAAACATATTTTACATAGGAATCTAAACCTAAGAAAACAAAAATAAAAAGTAAAAAGTAAACAAAAGTGTAATTTTACATTTCATGATATTCCATGAAGCAATTTTATTTTCATTGGAGCACAAGGAAACTCCGCATGTAGAACATTTACTGTGTGGTCTGGCTTGCACACACTTGGATCTGCACATTTCACATCTACCACGGACTTTTGCATAAACAACCCAGTGAGTTCCGCGATTCCCAAGCCGAATGCCATTTTGAACACTGTAGTTATATGTTCTTCTTTTTGGATTGGGAGGAGTAGATGAGCGTCCTTTCTTGGACTGTGAAAGTTCGATGCACAATGAACAACTCGATTGTCCATCCATTTACAAACTCTAATATCAGTATTAGAGATCCGGTAGTCGTAGTCACCTCGTTTCATACTTTTATCATTATCCAAGTCTGTAGGAAAACCCTCCCTTTTGCTTCGAATGGTTCCACAAGACAATACATTTATCAAGCGAAGCTTTTCCAGTAGAGTAATGGACATGAAATAGTTATCTGCATAGATGATTTTGTATTTGCCCCAATCAGGTTTTGTCAATGACAATATGACACGTTCACCCAAACCATACTCTTTGAATTCTTCCTTTCTGTTTTCATTTTTACCCTGGTATATCCCAAAATCGGAAACATATGCATTCTGGTCGGCTTGACACCAAAGTTTGTAGCCTCGTTTGATAGGCTTCTTTGGGTTGTACTGCTTGAGACTACTTCTACCTTTGAAGGGTATCATACTTTCCTCAATACTTGTTCGACGAGTGTTTCTGTAGCACATACGAAATCTTCGATTCAGAGTGACCACTCATTGGTCCGATTTTATAAATTTATGGGTCGATTCTGCGTTTTCTATAAATTTTCTGTAACTTTACAGATCTGTTAGCTACGAAAATCCTGTAACTCACATTTTACAGAATCTGTGAAATGGCAATTCTGCGATCTTTTCTATAAGCATTGTATTTACAAATGTACAAATGAACTATTCTCGCTTCAGATTATTGAATTGAATAAAAAAGTTAGGTTAGATCATTCTTTATTAAAATTTATTATGATATAAAAATATCTAGGTATCTACTAAAAATTTAAAACAGTATTATTTACAAATAACATATTTGAAAGAGTATGTTAATGAGCAAAATTTTCATTAATATCACGGCCCTTCAGTTCCTCACGAGTAAAAAGAATTTTCCAGTTGGTGAATTGTTGTCGGTGAACTTTCCGTCAGTGAACTTTTCTAGAACCAATATCAACAACTAATAAATACTTACCCTAAGATTTTAAAACATTTAAAAACAATATAATAAATATTTTCTATATTATGTATTTACCTTGTCAGCCAACGTAATGGAATTATTATTTCCTATTACAATATATTGTTCCAGGTTATTAATCAAATTCAATGTAGACTGCTTATTTAATCTAAACATTCGTATGAACTGGTCTTCCGGCATTTCAAACGGATTCAATGAATCCCGAAGACGTCTTCTTTCAATCCTCATGAAATTTCTAGGTTAGATTAGAAATAAATAACAATACATATCAAATTCAAGGTTCCTTACCTGTTGTGATCTTCCTCAATGAGTAATCCAATAAATAATAACATTGGATTATTATTCATTTTGGAAAAATTTTTAAAAACAAATGTAAATAATATTCCCGCGGTCGTTGCGATTGCTCTGAACCCGCACGTAAATATTTACAGATCTGTAACCAACTTACGGATTTCTCTAAGCTACGAATGTGCGCAGAATACCAAAAATCCTGTAACGTTACAGATCGCTACAGAAACGCTTACAGATGTCGCCAGAATAGAGCCATTTATCTTTGTTTGCAGACGGTATAAGATTATTATCATTACGGTGTAAATAGCGTAAGATTTCCTCAAATCTATTTCTGGGCATACAATTTGCCACCAGTGGTAAACCTAAATCGGGACTGCAATTCCAATAAAGTTTCCAAGTTGGCAAACGCTGATAAGCCATCATGAAAGTGATGCCAATAAAAGCAAGCAATTCTTCTCTTTTTAGATTCAGGTTGCTATTTCGCTGGGTTGCATAGAGATTACTCTGATACACTAAATCATCAATTACTTCGCCATGTAAATGCAAGTAAACATCAGTAGGTGACTGGCAATGACTTAATTCTTCTTCAACTGGGCCTTCGGATTTATGATAATCAGGCATGTATTCATCTTTATCCACTTTCTTCCATTTTCGTTTTGCTTCTTCTGTAAGTTCTGGTTGATTTTCTTGGACTTTTTTCTGTTTTGATTTTTTGTCTTGTCGCTTACTTTTCCTAGAAATAATTGGCACAGCACTGACTGCCTCCTTCTTTGGGATTTTCTTCTTGTTCGTTTGTATCTTCATTAGTTCTAGAAGATATAGATGGCAATTGCGTCGTCAATATTTTCATCGTCGTCGTCCTCTTCATCGGTTATAAAACCAATATCGAGCGGTAAATCTTCTAACAAAATCGTCTCCGCGAGCTCCTCTAGTTGCCTTTCGGTTAGAGGTGGATCGTAGACCCACTTGATTTTTTTCTCAGCCATGGTCGTTTTATTCCCGACGGTACTTTTGCGTCACCTAAACAAATTGGTCATAAATAACAGAAAAAGGTACAATTTCTAATGGTACTTGATTATATTTATTTATGAAGAGTTAACGCGTTGTTTCTAATAGAAATTAAGAGTATAAAGTGCTAATTATTAAAAATAAACTCGCCTCTAATTACACTACTCTGCACTCAATCACACTTCAACAGTTACTGACAAAATTCCCTAGAGACCCAGCTCCGACATGCGTACAATTTTTTTTATTGGCTACTTGAAGTGTACTCTGCAGTACCGTCAGGCGTAAAACTTATTTAAGTTTACGAGCACATTCATGTTCGATACTTAGAACACCCAAAGCACTGAGTCTCGCCTCGCACATTGTACTTCGTAAATATGTTTTTATCAACTTCAACTTTGAAAATGTTCTTTCGGCAGAAGCAGATGTTACCGGTAATGTCAAAAAAAGTTGAAACAACGAACAAATATCCGGAAGACTGCTCAAAATGCATCTGTTTTCTGATATAAAATATGTGGCTAATTCATAGATTGTTTTCTTTTTTGAATTTCAATTGAAAATATACTCTGAAGCTTATTAATTCCATGGGTAAATTATTCGACAAGTCATTTCCGTATTTTCCAATATTTTTTCGGCATAATCTACTATTTCTTGGTAGATAATTTAACGAAACCATCTGGATTTAAAAATAAAAAATAGCTCATTACTTCGTTCATGCTGATAAATCGTGTCCTGAGTTGATTAATTATTATATCAAGAGTTCGAAGAGAACTTTAATTTTAAATCTTCTTAGAGAATCTTCTATTATAGTGTCAGTTGTGAGTTCGTCAAAAAATGTCTTGGCCATTTTTCGGCGCGTAGATTTCAATGTCGGCTGAATGTCCCACGATGTCGCCAAATTGGTTGCTTCTGCATGTAATGTTTCGAAATCGTCTCTAAAACTATTAAAATTATCAATTGTGGAGCTCAATAATTCGCATGCTTGGCCCAGATCAACGGTAGCACTTTGTAGCAGCTTGGACACTAAATTAATATTTTCCAAAATTTTGCTTTGGTATACAAGAAGCAAAATAAAATCATAATTGCTCATACTTTTTTGCAAGGAGTTTGCTTCTATTCTGTCGGCTGTTTTTTTGCAAATTAAAGTAAATGTGGACAAGCATTGCTCATGCATTTATAGTTATATTTTATAGCACTCGGACAATCAAAACGAGACGACCATCTTGCAGGGCATAATCTTTTCGATGTTTTTTTAATCATTCCGTTTTCTTCTTTAGATTTGTTGAGTTCTTGCCAGCGAGGGAAACTTTTACCGAAAAACAAATACATATTCTCTAGTAATCCGTAGAAATTTCTAATTTCGCTAACATTTTGCACTGAATCGTTCAACACCAGGTTTAAATTGTGTGCGGAGCAGTGAGCAAAATCAGCAGTTGGTACTATTTCTTTAATTCTTGCCTGAAGTCCAGAATATTTCCCGCTCATGTTAGAAGCTCCGTCATATCCCTGACCTTGGCATTTTCCTATATCAATTTTCAATTCTTTTAATGTACTTAAAATAACGTGTTCAAAATTGTTGGCGCTTTGGTCACCTATTTCTATAAAACCAAGGAATGATTCTTTTATTTCGATTTTGCCTGCAACAGATTTATCATGATCTAGGTCAACGTTAACATGACGAATAATGATACTCAATTTTACATATAAGAACGCAGACTGGGAGACAAAGGCCAAAACTTATTTCTGGCAAAAACCAATAAGAAATAAATATGTAAAACATGGACAAATGTATGAGAAAGAGGCAGCAGAAATCTATTCCCTGCACAATGGATATGAAATTTTTTACCCTGGATTTGTTGTCTGTCAGCAATACCCATGGCTTGGATATTCTCCTGATGGTGTAATTTTTGATGATGGGAGACCTCGAAAACTGTTGAAAATTAAATGTCCTTATGAAGGTAATATGTCTAAATATTTTACTGCCAACAGAAATATAATTTTAAAATTGGTCATTTATTTTTAGGTATTGAAAAATCGGCCATTAATTTCGTACATAGTTCCAGATATCTTTCAATAGGCCTTGATGAGCTTCGATTAAAACAGCGTCACGCCTATTATGGACCAGTCCAGTTGGGCATGGCCATTTTAAATTTAAATGAGTGTGACTTAATTTTGTACTCACCATCGTCTAAAAATTTTTTAAATATCACTGTACCATTTAATGAAGATTTTGCCCAAAAAATGATCAATAAAATAACTGATAATTATTTTCATAAAATGTTACATGTGATTTGCAGAAAAAATATATAATATCTCATTAAAAAATTCGTTTATTGTTTGAACATATGTGACACGCCACTGCAATGCCAATGTCAGACAATTTCGATTGTCATTTTTGAAGAACGATAATATAAACTAAACTCTAAAATATAATTACAAACAAATTTATTGAAATACTAACAATTAAAATTAAAACTTATCATCACTCAACACTGGAGCATCCAAATTTACCAAGGCACAACTGAAAAAATGTCATCAATTTTGCCCACCATATTCCAAGGCAAAGCTGTGTTAAATATTTGAAAAACTTTAATTCTTTGGTTTAATCGTTCGACATGCACTCTGGCTTTGGAAATTGAAACATTTAATTGTGCTTCATATTTGGAAAATTGCTTCTTGATTCTTAAATAAAAAGGCCTAACTAACTTTACAAAATTAGTTTCACAAATATTGTCGATATAAAATCCTTTATCTACCATAACTGCATCTATGTGTGACTCTAACTGATTAATTAAATTACTTTGCTCAAACATTGATTTATCGCTACTTCTACCACCATAAGCTTTTGAAACGTAAGTAATTAGACCTGCAGGGCTTACGCCAGTCATAAACTTTAATGTTTGCCTACCTTTATAGTGTGAATATGTTCGTATCCTACAACAGGGACATTTTGGTGTCTGTACTCCAATCTCGGTACAGTCTAAAATAACCCTAACATTTTTAAATTCACTAAAACATCTTGGCAAATTTTTTCTACACTTTCTATGGAGCTCCATATTATGCAAGGTTTTAGAACATTAGCAAGTTGAGAAACACCCTCATCAAAGTAATTACGGCAACTGGTTTTTGAAAATTTAAAAATAAACGAAAGTACATTAAATTTTATAGCCATTTTCAATTTCATTAGAACCAATATCACCTTATCCTTCACACTTAATTTATGCTGCTTCATATCAGGATAAAACTTCTTCATCTAAAATGGTAAAAGATGGTATTCCCGTCAGCGAGTTAAGGTGGGTTTCCGAATTAATGGTAGTGGTAAATGAAACATGTAGATCGCCACAAGTAACTTGGACTATTGCATCCACTGTTTTTGTTTTCATTTACTGATAATTCAGTAACCGATACTAATTGTTCATCGTTTGTAACAGTTTCTATTTCTTCTTCTGCAACGTCATGAAGTGTAGCACAGGTCAAAGGTGCCATAACTTGTTGCTCTCTTAAAATTTGCCTTCGTTCACACCTATTTTTCTGAAATCTCTCCGTGATAGTTGACTTCGGCAAAGTACGGGAAGGCACAGCAGTTTGTTTTAATTTGGGCTTTATTAAGGCACCTGATAATTGAAAAAACTGTTAAATAGTATAATGAACGTGTGAAAAGCATGCGTTGTTCTGCTGATATTACATGTAAGTACTAATAACACCTAAAGCATATTTTAATATAAACAAACCTTTGGATAAATAATCCTCTGGACCAAAATGCTTTGAACAAACACGCATATATTTGGAAGCTGGTTTCCCCATTTCTAAAACGATTTCCCAAGCTTTCTTCCTGTCTACTCTTTCGACTATACCATAAGCATTTGTGAGGTTAAACTGTATCCGTTGACTTCTTAGGAAAGAAGTGAAAATGAATATCGGAATTCTTTCCTTTGCGGGAAGAACAACCAAATACACTGCAATTCGTATTGTTTATTCTTCTACTGCTGGACATTTTATTAAAAAGATTCAAATCGCGTAAACCGACCTTTGCCAATGCTTTTGATATGGGAAACAAAATATTGTTACGTGTAAACTAGGTTCACAAAACTACCACCAGATGTCGTATTCGATTTTTGGATTTCCCAATTCAAAATATATTAAAAACAATGCCGGCGGCGACCTGGCATAGGCGCGTTTTGCCTTTGTCGGCATTACCGCTTTTCTATTTCAATAAACCGCCAAAGTTAACCGACGGCGGCCCCGCAAGTTGCTATTTATTCTTTGTACTTTATCTGGTCGGCGAATAGACAAAACAAACACATTTTTGGTGATTGTAACGCCGACACTCGTCCGAGCGACGGAGAGGTTCAACTTATATTAATTTGTTCTGTAAACTTTTGGTAGAATGAATCATTGATTCATAAAGTTTTATTTTGGAGATTTTATTCTAGCAAGGAGGCCAAAGGGCCCCCCCCCCCGCATGGCGAGCCCCTTATCGCCGCCAGTGCAAAGACCATTACATGCACTAATCTATGGTTTGTCTACATACGCTTAGTCCACACCGCGCGCGAGTTTCGTTCGTAGATTCGAAACAATTAAAAAAAAAATTATTTTACAATGCTTTTTATTACATTGGAATATATAATTTGACAAGGTTTACAGACGTGAACTGTTTTACGTGACAAAATATAATTGAATTGAATACAGTCTACAGAAGCTTATATACTAAAAGATAAGTGATATCAGGGGTCGTGGTATCATGTCATTAATATTGAACTTATAAGATAGTGGTAACATAACTCTTCCCCTCTAAGAGTCTTTAAACATCTGAAGGATTTTAAAGCTTAGATTGTATCAGTTCAATTGCTGGACTTTCAACAATCTGGGTAGAAAATAAATACTTAGCAAACTTTTCCTTTAAAGAGTTACGTTTTACATATGAGTACAATACAAAGCTTATAATTAACAATAGAATAATTACAACAATAATTATAGACATAATACTAATATGTATAGGATTTACATGATTTGTAGATCCGAGTTTATTAATTTGGTCAGTAATCTTTGTTTGGGTGTTTATTAATTTTTGGGTGTCGATAGGAGTTAAATCTATTTTTGAAATATTAATGTGATCTAATAAGGAAATAGACAATTGATCGATATTTGGTATTTTTAAATCTATTTGTTGAGTTGAGGTGGTTCGTGCAGAAAATAATACATCTCTGTGATTAATTAATACAGAACAGTCTGGACTCAAGTGCATGAGTTTAGATCCAAACAGTTCTTTTCGATAATTTTGATTATTACATTTAATATCTAATATTGTTTCTGATGGCGTACTGATTAGCCAAGTAGCAGGATTAATTTGAGGTATTTTAATATTTACTAAGTCGAATACATAAGGTTTACATGTTTGATTGTTATCGAATGAGAGTAATTGTGTTTCACAAAGTTTGTCGTTTGGTATTTCAAAGTGATTGCTTTGATAACAAAAGTAAGTATCTAAAGTCACTAATTTACAATGTTTCATATCAACGGGAATGCTGTTTTTAGTGTTGAATAGCAAGGTATTGTAGGTGGGTATAATCATGCGAAATTGCTGATTTTTCATGAATATTGGAAATGGTATAAGTTGAATTATCTCGTATTGATTTATTTTGGAAATCAAATGTATTTCAAAAATAAAGGTAATTTTGTTATTGACTTGATATGCTTTAGTAGTAATTATAGATTCATATAGGTGTAGGTATCGGTAATGGGTTGGAAATGGAATAGTTAATGCTCCTTCGGATACGTTGGTGAGATAATTAGAAATTTTATCTATATTGTGTATTAAATCATTATTGTCGATAAGAGACATGTGCATTTGTTGAGTGTATTTGCGAGTTCACTCCAGGTATTAATGAATACTTGTAATGATTGAATAGATTCCATTAATATGAGTTCTACAACAATGGTTGCAAGGTTTTTATTTATGTTTTTAATTTGAGTAATGATCTGTTCAAGGTTTTTATTTAGGAGTTCTTGATTATTTGCTAACTTGTCTACTACGTTACTAGTTTTATTTAATATGTGAGCCTGTTCTAATAGAATAGTATTATGTACATTGTATTGTCTTTGTAATTTCGTTATCATTTCTTCGTATCTTTGACCATCGCTAGCATCAAGATTGCCTGTCAGAAATTTAAAAACTGTTCCTAGTCCATCTATTAGACCTCTTTTATTGATTTTTGATTTATTATCAGGAAAAAGTTGTGCTACTAATTTATCTGCTTTTTCTATATATTGTTTAATAATTATTAATAAATCATTATGAGCAGTTGTAATGTTTACAGGAACATAAGGTGTGTGGTCGGTTAAGGAATTCTTATTTTCAATAATTTGGATTGTTCTGATAAGATTTGCACGTAACGTGTAGTAATTTTCTATCATCGGGTTATAATCTTTTATTTTAATGAGAGTCCATTCGCTTTCTTTAATAATTGCATTTCCTAATTTTAAAGGATACACTCCGGGGTTATCTTTTAAATCATTTATTGTAACTTCACTTCTGCTGAGATGTATGACGGGAGTTATTAAGAGGATCCACAGGATAAATCTGATTGATTTTATTTTTTATTTCTATGGTGGGTTTTAACGAATACTAGATCTTCCATTTTGAATTTGGTTGGCTTCATATTTTTATTTATTGTTTGGTTTCTATTTTCTTTCGTAGTCATTTGTAGATCTCGCAATCCTTTATAAATGATATTCATTTGATCCTTGTGATTGTTTATATAGTAGGTATAATACCTATCATTGTTTAATTTAAAAGGGTCTAGACAATCGGTATGTCCGTATAATATTTCAAATGGCGTCATTTTCAAAGTTGAGTGTATCGAATGATTATATGCTAGTATGCAGTATAATATGCGTTTTTCTTCTGGAGTATTTTCCAGTAATCGGTAGTGTTCGGTCATGGTTGAATGTAATCTTTCTACAATAGAATTGGATTGATGGTGGTAGGGTGTAGTGACATGAAAGGTAATATTGTGTAATTTTAGGAAATCTAGAAATATATTTTTATCAAATTCGTTATCTGCTATCACTTCTTTTGGGGTAGTATACGATGTAATGTATTCTAAAACTTGATTCTAATTTGTATGCTTGGGCGAATTTTGAAAAGCTATCTATTATGGTTAGATATTTAGTTTGATTGATTTGAAAAATATCTACGTGTACTGTGTGAAAAGGTTTCGTGTGAGTAGGTGTTAATTCTAAAGGTGTTTTATTAGGATGTCTGTTATATTTGCTATTTGCTGGATTTACATATTTCACATTTCTTTAGGAATTCCTCTATATCTTTTCGCATTCCTTTCCAACAAAAATGTCGTTGGAGGTGTTCTAGTGATTCATTTATTCCACGGTGGTTCGTTTTACCTAAGTGATATGACGTAATTTTATCCTTTCGTTCGTCTTTATTTATGACGTATGTAACTTGCTTAGTGCATCTATGAAATTTTGGGGTGTTGTCATTTATAATGTCTTGAAGGAATTTAGAAAATTCTATATACATGCTGTCTGTTGGAAAATAACAATAGTAGTTTAAATTTGGTTGACAGTGCTCTAATAATAGTTTAGTAAAAATTTCAATTTTATCTGTGTCATTCAGGAATACTGCATAATGTGTAACATTATCGTATTTTGTAATTCTAATAGGTTTTGGGATTGTAGTTGTTATAAATTGTATTTGATTTGGAAAGTGTTGTAAGGGTTTTTCTGAAATATCTATGACGGGGGTGGATGATTGTTGCGTATGTGCGATGTTTACGTATGAATTGTTGTCATGATGGTTGTTATCAGGTGACATATTTATTTCCTCATAATTTGAATTTTCAATGTCGTTTTCTACGTCATGTATAACTTTATTAGGGGTTTTAATTTGTATATCAGAAATGGTGTTTATAGGTGTTTTTGTTAAAGGTATCTCTGCCGAAGGAGGCATATCAAACATGCTTTCAATATCTGGCATGCTTGCTCTGCTAGCTATTTTGCTATCAGTTAGAAAGGGTTCGGGTGTTTCTAATCGATCGGGGTATGTGATGTCAATCGGGTTTAATTGTATGCGGGATAATGCATCAGCCACTTTATTTTGTTTGTCGGGGAGATAATGTACGGTAAAATTGAATTCTTCTAATTTCAAGGCCCATCTAGCCAATTTTGAATTTGGTTCTTTGATGTTGCGTAACCACACCAAAGGTCTGTGGTCTGTATATAGATCAAATTGTACACCAAAGAGATAAGGTCGAAATTTTTTTGTTGCCCATACAACAGCTAGTAGTTCTCGCTCTATTGTTGTGTATTTTTGCTCTGTTTCGTTGAATGTACGAGATGCATAGCAAATGGGTTTACTGTTTTGGGACAAAACTGCACCGATTGTAAACTTACTTGCATCTGTGGTTAATTCAAATTTTTTTGAAAAATCGGGGTATTGTAGTATGGGTTCATTTGTTAAGAGATTTTTGCAATTTTCAAAGTTTTGAATAAAGTCGGGTGTATGATTAATTTTATTATCTTTTTTTAGGCATTGAGTTAAAAATTTTGTAATATTTGCAAAATCACGTATGAATTTTCGATAGTATCCTAGAAGACCGAGGAATGATTTGATATCAGTCCTAGTTTTAGGCAAAGGGAAATTTTTAATCGCGGAAATTTTTGAAGGATCAGGTTTAATACCTTCAGTGGTAATTACATGTCCTAGGTATTTGATTAACTTATGTAGAAATTCTGACTTATCGAGCTGTATTTTAATATTATGTTTCCGACATGTGTTGAAGACGTTTTTTAAGCTATTTATATGGTCTTGCAAGGAACTTGAATATATAATGATGTCATCTAAGTATACTAAACATTGTGTAGGTGTAAGTCCTATAAGAGCTTGATTAATTGCACGTTGGAAAGTAGCAGGGGCATTTTTTAAACCGAATGGCATTCTTTTAAACTGAAAATGACCTTCTTCAGTTGAAAAAGCCGTTTTCTCTCTATCCTGCTTTTCTATTTCAATCTGGTGAAATCTAGATGCAAGATCTAGAGTGGTAAAATAAGTTGCTCTGCCTAGATTGTCTAAGACAGTTTCAATTCTGGGTAATGGGTACTTGTCTTCTATTGTTTGTTCATTGAGGTTTCTGTAATCAATGACTATTCGCCAATTCTGTTTTCCTGAAGCGTCTAATTTTTTTGGGACGACCCAAATGGGAAAATTGTAGGGGGATTCAGATGGTTCAATGATGTTCTCAGATAGCATTTTATTGATTTAACTCTTTACTTCTTCTCTATCAACGTGGGGGTATCGATAAGTTTTCGTGAAAATTGGGGCATCAGTTTTTGTACGGATGTGATGTTTAACTAATGACGTAACAGACAAAGGAATACCGGTTGCATGAAAAATTTCTTTATATTGGTAGCATAAGCTAGTTAATTGAGATTTTTCCTCATTATTTAGATGATCAAGTCTAAGATTTTCATTAAGGTTGTTTATAAGCGTCTGATTAGTGTTTACATTAATGTTGTTGATTTGAATGACTTGCTCATTGTCACAGTAGTCTTCTAAAATTAATGGATTATAAATATTGATCGTTTGCATTTCATCGGAAATATTAATAATGCTTGTTTTAAACCAATTGTTACGTAGTTCAACTATAGCAGATGGTAAAATTGTGTGACTGTTTAATTGAAGTTTAGGTGATAATTTATTACAATTTTTACCTACAGCGGGTAATATTGTGAACATTTCGGTTCTTGGGGGAATGTTTATGGATTTTAGTAACTTTTCGTTGTTTTTGATTTTTGAGAAATTGCATTGATTGCGTTTTTGAAATTCTTGTTTGAGTTTAGATGCATTGTAGTAAAAAGGAATGGTAGTATTTTCAGTTTCTATACGCATCCATTTAAAATTAACTGAAGCGTTTACTTTGGCCAAAAGGTCGGCTCCTATGAGTCCTGCGTATTCTTTGTTAAAGTCAAACATATAGCATACATGATTGCCAGGTTCTTCGAATAAGGTGTTAATAGGTATATCTGCGACTTTGTCATGTTGGGATATTCCGTGAGAAGTTTTTATTTCAAAATTATACAAAAAAAAATGGAATTTGGAAAATATTGTTTGACGAATGTGGGGGAAATTATAGTTTTAGAACATCCGGTATCGATTAGTAATTTATCATTTGTTCCTGGTATTAAGATGTACGGTAGATTTGACTTAATAGTTCCTATATTAAATGATTCAATTGTTTCCGAGGCCTTTACTGAAAATCCTCGTCGTATTCGTAATCTTGTTCATTATATTGATAGTCGTCTTGTTGTGTTTCATATGTAGCGTATTCAGGATATTCGGTCTCTTGTGGAGTTTCTGCAGAGTCAAAGCAAAAATTTTTGTTTTCTATTTCCGGTTCTTGTTGTTCTAAAGAGTCTAAGGGCCGGTTTTATCACCTCTAGTTAACTGATAGTCAACGCTTGACTAACAGTTGACAGACGCTTTGCCGTTTTACAATCTCTAGTCAAGAAAAACAATGGCGTCAACTAGTGGTTGAACTGACTAGCAGATTATCTGGTAGTCAACACTCGAAAGTGCTGGTTTGTTTGTATTGCCGCGAGTACCATAACCTCTCTTATTATTAATTTTTCATTTTCGACGTTCCTTTTCAATTTTTTCTTTGGTTTAATTATAAAAGCATTTATTTTTCACGATGTTTTGCAATTTCGATTTCATTTCAAGTGATGAGGAAGATATTTTGGAAGCAGTGCCTATTCGTAGAAGGCCTAAAGTATTAAGAGATAGAATCGATCATTACAATTTATGGAACGAAGAACAGTTTTTTGTGAGATTTAGGTTAACGAAAGAAACAGTCTTAGTTATCCTAAATCTTATTCACCTTCAGATTGAAACACGTACAAACAGGTAAGCTAATTTTTGATGCACCAAAACAAGAAAATCAACTCGTCAGTCTTACATTTTTCAAAATATTTCAGAAACCATGCCGTATCACCCTTGAACTGCTTCCTATTAACACTAAGGTTTTTCGCCACGGGATCATTCCTTATATCAGCAGGAGACTTCCTTGGGATCAGCAAGGCCACGGCATGCCAAATTGTGTTAAAAGTTAGCCTTGCAATTGTTTCCCTAAGGCAACAATATATTAAAATGCCTCGTACAGAGGAAGAATTAGGAGGCATTCGAACAAAATTTTTCAACATGAACCGTTTTCCTCGGACAATCGGAGCAATAGATTGCAGTCACGTGAAAATTCTGTCACCAGGAGGTCTTACGGCAGAAGTGTACCGCAACCGCAAAAATTATTTTTCAAAAAATGTTCAAGTTATTGGCGGTCCTGACTTGCAAATTTTGGACATTGTAACTAGGTGGCCAGGTTCGTCTCATGACCAAAGCGTGTTCAATGCATCACGAATACGACATAGGTTCGAGGCCGGAGAGTTCGGCAACAACATCCTAATTGGCGACTCCGGATACGAATGCAGGAGCTACATTGTAGTGCCCCTAGGAAATCCTGCTTTACCAGAAGAAACTTTGTACAATGAATCGTTAATAAGAACGAGGCAGTCTGTGGAACGACTGCTTGGAGTGTGGAAACGTAGATTCCCAATTTTGTCTACGGGAATTCGGGTTTCACGGCACACGATGTACAAAATCGATATATATATATAGTTGCATGTGCTATTTTGCATAATATCGCATGCATTCATAAAGAAGTACCGCCCATTGATCCCCAAGTGGACATTCGACCTGGTGATGGTGAAAATGGAAATCCTGGTATCGAACCCCACATTAATAGAAATGGCAACGCAAGATATGCTGTAAGGCAGGCTTTAATAGACGATTGGTTTGCTGCACAGTTATAATTTTAGCACTGATCAATTATAGAGTATATATTTATTTTTGTTAATGTGAAATAATCAAATAAATATGAGAAGCAGATACACAAAAATTTATTATTTTATAATTTACACTTTTTTTAATAAATGCATTTTTAATTCATGCTCTTCAGCAGCTTGTTTTTTCTTCCACTCATGTTCTTCTTTCATTTGCTTCATTTTTAACTCGTGTTCTGCTTCCAGCTTTTCATTTAAGTTAATAAAGTATTTTTTTTGTAGGGTTATTAGTTCTTGCTTTGCGTCAGCAAGAACGATAATTTCATTAGCCTTTCGTTTCACTGGCGTGGAATCTGTAACAAGTATGGTTAATTAACGACAAATGGTGCCCAAGGCAGGTGCGAGATACAAAAACTTACTTTTTACAGCTCTGTTGCCTGCCAAAGCACTATGCTTTGGCCTTTTCAATAAAGCCGGCGAATAACTAGCCCAGTCATGTGTTTCCGGCACTTCGGCTTCATCAGAACTTCCCTACAAAAGTAATTAAAAAGGGAGCTATTTGATGCAATTATATGTTTGTACTTACTTGTATAGGTGTGGGGTTTGCCAATGAACAACTCGGTGTGGGTGTACATGACAATAGTACCACAGGATCCGTTATAATCTGTTGCATATTTATGCAATCTGGAAAGTTGAAAAATATTTTTAAGTATTTTGCTATTAAACTAAATGTGAATCGTTTGGTTACCTTCTGTAGCATCACAGTCGACGCTGTTTGCGTCGCCACTAATTGTTAGTTGCGACATGTTGTTAATTTTAACTGCGATGTCACTTACTTTGGGGGGTTTATATTCCCCACCCCCGGTTTTATTCAATTCATACTTAACATTAGCAAACTCTTTTCTGGAATTTCGCTTCAAAATATTAAACTTATTTTGGAGTTCGGGGCACTCCAAGCCCAGCCGCATTGAATTCATTTGTTATCTATAAAATTAATGCATGTTATTATCAACATAAGTATTATGCATTATATTTAAAACTCATAAATAATTACCTTTCCCCACGCATTTTCTTTTTCCTTCCACGTTTGGGAATCTGATTTTTTATTTTCAATTACGTGCGCGTTCTTCTCAATTCTACTAATAATCCTACTTCATTATTCGAAAAAACCTTTCCCCTCTCTTTTACACCCTTCTTGGATTGCTCTGATCCTGACATACTTAAATAATAATTCAAATAACACTGACCTAATAACAATTGAGAAACCTAACCTACAAAACACAAATACTAATTCAAATGAATAACTACCCTAAAATTCTAATCAAATTTAAAAATAATCTAAACGCTAAAGATAACTAATAAAATAGAACAAACTAAATTAATAAACACGTGCTGAAATTAAATTAAAAGCAACAACTAAACAACAACGACCGGTAGGCGGTAGATTACAAGTAACAGCTGAGAATGGCGGTTATCTGCATTACGCATACTAGTGTTGGTGAAAACGTAGGATCAATTTGTGTCAAACGACCTACTGTAGTCAACTTTTTTAAGATGTCTCGTAGAGTTTTTCAGTAGCTGTCTGTCTACATGACTGCAGGTTAACAAAGGATGGTAAAACCGGCCGAAGTCTACAACTACTAGTTGACATTAACTAATAGTCATTTTAACTAATAGTCAGGAACGGAATGGTAAAACCGGCCCTAAATGGTATAATTCTTGTGAATCGCAGTTTTAGGACTTGTTTTCTTAAAACGATTATTAAAGTTGTGAGAATTCTGAGATACTCTTACTTTGTTTGGATTTTGAATTTGTTGTGACGATGTTCTTTTTATTTCAGAACCTAGCTGCATTGGTTCTGGCCTATTGTTAAATTTGAAATTATGTCGAGGACCAAATACGTTTTCTCCTGGTTTTCCATAAGGGCGTTGACCGGGAAATTGGGATGGTAATTGATTTGGATTTAGTCTTAGAGTGGGATTTCTTTGAGAAGTAAAATTATTACCAAAGTTTTGTGGTCTGGGTGTATATATATTTTGTTGAAATTGAGGTACAAAATTATTGAATTTGGGTGTGTACAAATTTGGGTTTGGGACATAATTTTGTTGCCTGGGTGTAGCATTCACACTGTTTCGTAGAAGTGGTCTTTGTAAATTTGGTACTTGATTTTGAAAATATCGTATGTCTAGTTCTTCCCTAACCATTGCAATTGCTGTTTCCAGTGAAGCTGGTGCTTTGCATCGAATAAATGAACCTAATGGTTCTAGTAAACCAGATGTATAAGATTTTAATGCTAATTCTTTCGAGGCTAATAATTTATAGTTTTTAATGTCATTGGGATCTTTACTTAAGGAAATGTTGCAATTATAAATTGCAAGTAGTGAGCGAACTCTATTAAAAAAGTCAGTGGGGCTTTCCTTGCTATTTTGCCTTAATCTTGTTTTATCAATTTGTAAATTTAATTCTGATCGTTGATCTCCGAAATTCTGAATGAGTGTATCTTTCAAATCTGTCCAGGAATTGAATGTGTATCCTGTTACAATTTCTAATGCTTGTCCTTTTAGTCTATTTCGTACAGCGGATAAAAGAAGTTTATTAATATAAGCAGTTGGGTTATCACGTTGTAAAAATTGATCAAGGATATCATCAGCACTCCTGATAAATTCGCTTAAATTTGCAGATGTTCCATCGAATGTAGGAATTTCGTTTAGCATAGAGGTATGGAAACCTGGGGGGTATATTTGTTGCTGTGTCATATTAAATTGTAATTTTGAAGGTCTTAAAGGGGTTATTGGCATTAATGTCACTTTGTTTTAATTTGTATTTTATGGATTAGTAAACAATTTTATGCTAAGGGTGCCTACGCATAAACCATTAGTACTCCCAGTGGTTTAAATAACTTTACGTTATTGCTGGGGATCTCGCTTACAATGGTTTACCTGAACTTATAGTTCTAATCTTACAATTAAATTAGTGTTAACTGATTAAAATTTTAATTTAAAAGCACATTCATTTAAATTTTTTCTAATTAAAAAATTATGCTTACGGCATACGCATCATTTGGTATTGATGTCGATGGTTGATTCCAATAATCAGGTGGTCTCGATGACCAGGTCCTCTTGAATGAGGGATGTCTCCAATAGACTGGGTGCTGTAATTGGCTTCGTCTCGGCTTCGGCGATGTTGGTCCTCGGCGTTGATTCTGCTGCTTTACAGTTGTTGTGAGAATATACGGTAAAGTATTAAAATACACGAAAAAATTCGTTTAATGTTGCAACGAAATTTTCTCCGTATATCCTACCGACTGCGCCAGTTTCGTTCGTAGATTCAAAACAATTAAAAAAAATTTTTATTTATAATGCTTTTTATTACATTGGAATATATAATTTGACAAGGTTTACAGACGTGAACTGTTTTACGTGACAAAATATAATTGAATTGAATACAGTCTACAGAAGCTTATATACTAAAAGATAAGTGATATCAGGGGTCGTGGTATCATGTCATTAATATTGAACTTATAAGATAGTGGTAACATAACTCGCGAACAGTCCCTAAACGCATTTTTTAACAACCGAACCTTTTGATCATTCCGACAGTCGCCGATCAGAATTTAGTTCGCGATTTGTCTGTAATTTGTAAAAATATTTCGGAAACTGTTCGCGGACTGTCACAAACGGACTCAGTTTATGTTTTGTTCGCTAAATGTCCGTTTGGTGTGGACAACAAGATCGACATGTGTGTATAGTAACAGCATTTAAATACACCGCGGTAAAAGAAGAACAATATTTTAAAAGTTACATTTACTTTCCTATTTAATATTTTCCTTTTTTTATAAAAGCCTTCCTAACTCCTTTCTAATTTCAAATTTGACATTTTTGCTCTTTTAGCGCGGCGAAGAAGGGTCTAATGGTGTTGTTGTAAAATTGATATTTTTCCAAATGCAGTTACAAAGAAGTTATACGTATTTCAAATTGGTCAATTTATAGCGTTCCACCGACCTACTAAAAGGACGCCTTAACTGCCGCCATTCCCTAAAAAAAAATAGTCAGAGTCACTTACCATTCGCGCCACTATCGATAGAAAATAATATTTTAAAAAATCGTGCGTGCAGATTTCGAAAAATAAATTTTAGAAAATTTAGAAAGCGTCACGTTTTGGTATTTTAAAGTTTTGAAATTATTTTTTCATCGAAAGATTTGGACGACTTTGAGCTACGATATAACCTGAATCTTTTACTGATACGTGCACGTATTCTGTAAAAAATGGCTTAAAAGTTGTTAACTTTGAAAAATTGCCTAGTACTCCACATTGAGGTTGAAAATTTCGGGAAAACGTAATCGATTATTGGTTTGCTATCTAAACATTTCAAAACATTCTTAAGGAATAAATGCGCGGAAAAACATTTCTGAATTTTGTTTCCGATTCCGCTTTGAACCATTTCATTGTGGCCATATAAAATATTATTCTTTCTTTTACAAATAAATCAAGACTTTTAGAGTTCGCACGAATATACTTTTGGCGTTGTGGTGACACAACTTTGCTACTATATTATTTAAACATTTTATGTGTGCATTAACCGAGTTCTACAACGAACGGATTTTCGGCGTTGTGGTCCTGTTTTGGGCGTTGTGGGTCTATACGAAAGTTGGACGAAGTGGTCGAGGTGGGCGTTGTGTCCCTAGCGAAGAAGTGGGCGAAGTGGTCCAGTTGGGCGTTGTGTCCCTCGTGAAAAGTTGGGCAATATGGTACAAAAAGACAGGTGGGCGAAGTGGTCGGCGGACGAATTGTCCGGCCACGCATGTGTACATTAACCGAGTTCTAACGAACGTATTTTCGGCGATGTGGTCCTATTTTGGGCGTTGTGGGTCTATACGAAAGTTGGGCGAAATGGTCGAGGTGGGCGTTGTGTCCCCAGCGAAGAGTTGGGCGAAGTGGTCCTGTTGGGCGTTGTGTCCCTCGTGAAAAGTTGGGCGAAGTGGTCGTGTTGGGCGATGTGGTACATATCAAAAATTGGGCGAACTGGACATCCGGTTGGGCAATATGGTACTAAAAGACGGGTGGGCGAAGTGGTCGGTGGGCGAAGTGTCCGGGCACCGTTTTTTCGAAGTGCATAATCATAGGTATTTATACATAAAACAATAAATCGGGAGAAACGTGAACTTTATTCATCATATGCTATAAATATAGAACAGCGAACTAGTATTTGTAAAAATATCAATGAAAACGAGTATATTTTTTCAGTCTGTAAATCTCGCCAATATATTTTTCTTGAAAAACACAAAAACTTCTTGTTCAAAAAGGTACGAATATTTTTTTCAGTACAATCATCAATAAAATCAGTCAAGAAACTAAAGCTGTAAGCTAAACTAAAGCTAAACTAGAGCTAAACTATAAAACTAGAAAAATAAATGACTATCATTCGAAACTAGACAGACTGTTAGGTATGATAAAAAACATCATAAAAAGCACTAAAAGAGAAAAACTAACTAACCTAAAGTCTTGTCGCACAATCATCACAGATTTTTTTCGATTGTCCAAACAGATTGGATTATCACATTTTATACATTTGTAGTTAGTCATTCTATGTTTTTTATAATCGCAGATCTTGCACACTCTTCTCTTCTCAAGCTTGTCGGTGAGAGTCGACTCAGCACCCCCCTCCGGTTGAACTACTGCAGCTTCTTCAATTAGTATCCTCAGCTCTCGGGGCCTGTTGAAAATTGTCAGTCTGGTTTTCATAGGATTATTTGCCAAAGAGAGAACTAGGTTCTTTATGAAATCATATCTAGAAGTGCTCTCAGATCCTGGATACATACTAGACAAAACTGCTGTATTGGATGAAGCCACTGCTACCATGTGATAAAATATCAATAGAGGCCACATCCTTGTTTTGCGGTTAGCCGAGTAAACACTGGTTTTCTGATCTAATGTATCTACTCCTGATTTCGTGGCGTTATAAAGCGATATCATTTCGGGCTCATCATTGCGCACATCAGAGTATGCAGAGTGGTGCATAGAGGAGATTAGGACAACAGACTTGGCAATTTTGGTACGTAAGAGAGAATTTTGACAGATTTTGTAAACCCATAGATACTTGAACCAACCTCCCTGCGTCTGTTCGGCATGAATTCTGGAGGAATCTGTGGTTTATTTTTTTTTTTTTAGTGTTGCGACCACTGTCAATTTGAGTTTTGAAAGTTCCGAGGCCAATTCTAGTGAAGAGAACCTACTATCACAGTAAATATAAAGAAAATGAAACACACTGTCGTTTCCCACAGAAATATTTAATAAAATGAAAAATTAATAAAATTGTGTGAACGTTTTCAAACAAAGCTAATTGTTCATCTTCGGACTGTAATAAGAACAAACTAATCAGAATCAGCAAAATAACCAACAAATTAAAATGCTTACCTAAACAAAACATGTGGTTATAACCTCTTACAAATAAAACTCCATCCTAAGAACCGTACCGCAAATGCCGGTGGTTTCACAAAATAAATAAATACAAAATCAAATCGACATATTATTGTTACATTTTAAATTTAAATTTTCTGAATGCCCAAAATCGGGCCAACATTACTTAAGATTAAATCTTACAACAAAGTTAAACAACGTCACCAGCCATTATAAAATATAAAGCGGAAATACATCCGATAAAGTTAATCAGAAACTAGCGCCATTTAAGTATACAATTCAAAACCAGACTAAACTTTGCGGTTGGTTCCTGCAATGCATTTTACAACTCGGAGAACAGTATGGATCGGCATACTTAGTTTTTTCTCTGCAGGTGTAAGTTTTGCTTTGTCACTACCCTTACCCGTATAAATGTAGGCTTTGTAGAGGTAGCTAGTGTGTGCATCAACAAGACATATGAGTTTTATGCCGTACTTCACTGACTTATTCGGCATATATATTTTGAACCGGCAGCGAACTCTAAATGGTACCAGGGTCTCATCCACCGTTCCATGAGCTCCCATTGAATAGTTATTTTCACAGTTTGATATGAACATGTCAAACAGTTCTGATATAACTGCTGCTGTATCAGTTTTCTCTCTCTCCTCCCTCGTGTTAGAGTCGTCAAACTTCAAAGCTCTAAACAAAACACAGCATCTTTTTTCAGTCATCACCACGCGGAAAATAGGTCGTCCTGTAATTGAGGTTGAAAAAAAGTGACGCTAACGCTTCTCTGTCCGATTTGAAAATGCTACATAGAAGCACGATTGCGATCAATGCATTTATTTCGTCTTTATTTGTATTTTTGTAACATGGATCACCTTTATGTTGTAATTTAGCTCGCATTTTTTCTCATTTTTCATTTGTATAGGTCACTATTGTATCAATCATTTCACGAGTGAAAAAGAGGTCTCATATCTGTATAGGGGCGGTTTTGTACCCAGTGTACGAGCAGGACCATCAGGTTGAGATAAACGAACCTTTATGATATTTCTTTGGGTTGTCCGAATGATATCAGTCGCAGGCGTTTTATTCCAAACAAAACAGTGTCTCTTACCAAAGAAATGTTCCTCTTGATCTACTTCGATCTCTTTCTGTTGTGGAGTAGATTTTTGATTACTTGCCTGAGAAGTAGATGGCTGAGCTTGTTCTTCATCAGCTGGCTGGTCTTCCTCATCTTCCCGCTCATCAAGCTTTGATTCACTGTCGTGTTCAGAAATCTCTAAATCTGAATCGGCAGGCACGTAGAAATCATTAGAGTCTATTTCGGAATCTGCTTCTTCGAAGTCAGCAAGAGCAAAACGCATCATTTCCTGTGTGCGTTTTAATATGTTCAACGGAGGTGGGCGGCGTGCCATTTTCTGTAAAAATAGTGCTAAGGATTGTGATAAATTGAAATAACAGTAGATAAGTAAGTATTAGCGAAAAGAAGAACATAAGTCTTACAGACTACATATGTTTTTATACTAAGCGTATTTACCGGTCAAAAGCGCGACGTGCACCACTGGAGAACCTTTATCTTTGAACTCAAAGAGACGACTGAGGTTGACACATAGCACAAACTGTCTAGATTAATCGTAGCAAATCCTAGCGACGAAAGTGTAAAACTCATTGTGCTCGTAGACGTATGTTCCGTTTACAGAGTTAAGGTTATCTTTAGAATCCTTAGTAAAGGCGCCCACTGAACTGACGCGACATGTGATCTGGCAGTGACACGACAAAAACATGACGCTGACGTAGCTCGCATATAACTAAAAGCCCACTGCACTGATTTTCTTCTAGTAGCATTTATCGCCTAGCACCAATAATGTTTGTATCCGATGATGAAGATGTTTTGGCAATACTTTACCTAATTAACATGAATAATAACAATGGTCGCGGGAAACGACGCTACTGGGTGCATCCATATTGGCGGGAAATTGTGAAAGAGCGTGGCGCATTCAATGTTTTTAAAGAGTTAAATATGTATTCAGAACGATTTCAGTCTTTCTACAGAATGCGTAAAGAAACGTTTAATTTATTACTATACAAAATTGAACCTGTAATTTTCAAACAGGACACAAACTTTAGAACATCGGTTTCACCGGAAGAACGTCTGCTGATAACTTTAAGGTAAGTAATAGCATTTTATTATTTACATATTACATATGACATGAAACAATAATAAACATCACTTTCGATGGCCGAATTGTAGAAACTCTCCCTTATTGATGCTTCCGCTAGTGTAAAGCTCATTTTGAGGTTGTTCGATTACTCCACTACTTCGGTTGGAAGAGTAAGCCGAGCCACTTATATTAGTAATAGAAGATTGTGGTGGTTGTTGATAATCATTATAGTATGAGTGAGTAGCTGTCGATGATGACGATGAACAAGATGAGACTGCTGGAGACACCGGTGGCTTATTCTCACCCAAAATCTGGACGGCCAAATTTAAAACACCCACTTTAAAGCACCTCTTTTGGGCGGTATTCATTTCCCGCATATCCGGGAGAACGCTTACTAAAAATGCCAAATCCGGATCTTCAGATTTTTTCTCTGTAGTGGATGCTTTTTTGAAGCTAAAGTAATCTAATGCCGCTTTATTTACATCTGTAATTGATACTGCAGGGAGCTTTGAGGTCCTCTTCAGTCTCTTTGGGGTAGGTGGTACAAAATCATCATTTTCAGGAGATTGCAGGGTATCTTGCCTTGTTTGCGTATACTCGTATTCATTTTCCGAATCATTGCCTTGGTCATGCTCATCCTGCAGTTGATCAGGTTCGGGAGAAGAAATCTCCGTTTGTGAGGGTACAATGATGTTTCCTTGTGATTTACGAGACTTTGTAAATGGCTGTAAAAAGTACAAATATTCTGCCAGATAGTACGGCTTCTTTATCTTATTTCCACTGCCAGACGGTCCAATTGATGCCTTTAAATGTCTAGTATAGCAACCCCTCAGATTTTTCCAGCGTTCTTTGCAGTCTTGTACTGTAAACAGAAAAGTTCACAAAATTATATTAAATGTGATTTTTAGTCACTAATTTTTGTAAATGTTATTTTCAGATATTTCGCTACAGGAGCGTCTTTCAAAGCTCTTTCATTTTATTTCCTTCGAGGACATACTACTATTAGAAGAATTGTAGTGGATACAGCCGTAGCAATTTGGGAAGTTCTACAGCCTGAATACATGCCTACCCCTACAAAAGAGTGGTGGTTGAAGACAGCTGATCGATACTGGGAACTGTGGAATCTTCCTAATTGTGTTGGAAGTATAGATGGAAAGCACATCAGAATGAAAGCTCCTCCAAAGAGTGGATCGGCATTTTACAACTACAAGCAGTATTTC
>JABXWE010009449.1:0-49153 GCA_014611495.1 Limonius californicus | reverse complement strand
AGAACATCCCGTAAGATAGCAGGCTTTCGCCCTCTTCCCGAAGGCTCTGTATCATTGACACAGGAAGAGGTGGCGCCCATACTTTCTTCGACGTACCCTGTATAAGACTTCGACCTTTTACTTTCCCTCTTATGAGCAAACTCTTGAGAACCACCCCTCCTTCGACTGAGCTACTGAGAGCAACTGCCGTTTTGCTACGCTAAAACGAGGAACTTCTGCAGGTTTGTATTAAGATTACTTATTCCGACGCACCCTGTAGAAAAGCTTCGTTTGACCCGTAACACTTTATTTTTCACCTCTTGCGCTTCTTCCGAAAGAAGTCCAATGGGTAGCACTGCTGCATCAATGATTTTTTGTCCATGCATCAGTACTTTATGAACTGTACCTGGTATGTAGTACCAGCTATAATTGTCCACAAAGCATTCCCCTGTGTCGAAAGCGTACTCTCCAAATTTATTGGGATCGATTGACGCACCAGAAGTAGTAGCTTGTACTGTCTGCTGTAGTATAGGGATCCTTAAAAAATCGGCGAGATATGTTACCATCATTTGACGTTTCTGCACCTTACACTACTACATATATTTTATGGTCTAAATGCTTGCTGTGTCTTTCGTTATTAGCTTGTTTTTCGTCTCTTGTTTTATCATTAGTTGACCACTTCTAAAAGGTCAGGTTAAAGCCAATATGCAAAAAACATTCCATAAATTTGACTCTTGCGCGAAGCAGTGACTAGCTAGTTTAAAGGCATTTTCATTTCCTTCTTTTTCTCTGATGCCGCTTAAATTGTTTCTCAGGCGTGGTGTAGTTTTGCAAGTATAGCAAGTAGTAGTTGATTTGGTATCAGTTGCAACAGCAGCTTCCTTACCGTCAATCATGGTAGAAACCAGTTTGTGGTATATCTTGATGTTCTTCCATTCGTTGAGATCGGTTTCATATTCAAATCGAATTGGACGACAGTACCTCGTTAAAGATGATTTTGGATTTTCCCAGCGCTTTATTTCAATGTTGACATTTGAATATATACTTAATGGCACCATTGAAACCATGAATATATTAGGAACATTAACACTATCATAAAAGTTATTTGAAAACTTTTGTTTATTTTCACTTTGGTTTGAAAAACTATCGCAGCCCCACTTAATGAGCATTATCAAACTTGTTCCGGAAATTGCCACAATTTCTTCTTTACTCTTTGATTGAAAGATGCTCTTTATGGTATGATGAGCCACACCTTGTAGTTCAACGCTTGCGCTATAGTCGGTTATTGACTCTCTATCGGGGTAACCATTTTTCCTTTCTTCGCTGCTTTTACAGAACGGGGGCAATACATCACAGTCGAATTCCTTTCGAGCTTCATGAATTACTTCATACTGATACCTTGATAGTTATGTATCCATCATAAGAGCCAGTGCTTTCTCACTATCCATATACGTTTTTCCTGCATCACAGCCTGAAGCACATTTCATAACTTGCTTTATAACTGCTTCCGCTTGGTCTTCTTCTAGAGCTGGGAAACTTGTTTTCAAAACCTCCTTCAAACTGGACAAGTTTTGCTTGTTAGATATCATTTGGTGACATAATACTTCATAACTGATAGCAAATTGATCCATTGGTGACGGATGATTGACACGAATTGGAATACCACAACAGAAAATTTCACAGTACTTCCGTAACTTATATCGTCTGATCACCAAAATATCATTACCATTTTAGTTACTTTTTAAACTCTTATCATACACTAATCTGACAACATTAAGCACCCAAAACCACCAAGCACAAACTTTGGGGAATATGTCCTAGACGACACGCGGGTTATTATCACATCCCATTACTGTTTTTACTGTTTAGGCAAGTTTAGGCAGCTGCAATTTGCATAATTATTTAGGATAAAGTATAACAAATACTAAGAAAAAAAAATCAAGGTCTAGCTAGTCCTAGCTACCTCTAAGAACTTCGGTGGAAGGTTTGAACATGTGTAAATTCCTTTATTAATTATTAAATAATTATTACCGGATTACTAAGTCATTAAAATTACCTTAAAATACCATTTTAGATATATAATATATATATATATATATATATATATATACCGGGTGAATATTCCTAAACCGAACATAGGCAATTAACATGAGAAAAAGGTTTTTCGCAGATTGCTGCTCCCCATTTTAACTTAGAGGGTTTATAATGACACCCATCGAAAGAAGATTTTTTCCTCGTCTAATGATATCCGAATTAGTTAATTTTCAGTTGTATTTCTCATTATTTTAGCAAAAATTCGCAATAAATCCATTTCGGAAAAATCATGTTGAGCCATGACTCGTAAGACAATAGACAGATTCAAAAGTCATTCAAGTGACAGATTCATTATGCCGTTGGCGACTATGATTTTAAGATTTCCAATTTTCTTTACTGAAATCAATTGGAAATTTTCTAAAGAATTGAAAAAGCTCTGGTTGAATTTCTGGTAAATGTAAAATTCAGTAAACTTCCTTAGCATCGGTCGTGTTTATTAGAAAATTGTTTATACACAAATAAAATAAATACATTTTAATAAACGACAATAATAATAATAATAATAATTTGGGAAAACAGTAAAAGGATTACTAAGAAAGGTAGAAGAGTGCACGTAGTGCATTCAATAGAATTCTAGCTGGACTTTTAATCTTTTTTTCGACATTTTCATCTTAGGAGGAGTGTAAAACGTACAAGGAACGGAACCCAGGGGGACCCCTTGCATAATGATACACCTGTTGACAATAGTTAGGACAAAATTATAATTAGAAATTAATAATTAAAGAAAGTGTTCAAATAAACCTCCATTCTGCATTAAACAATGCCCCATCCTATTGTAAAACGAATTTCTGACGTTTGCCAACTGCCTATTCGTTATCAACCTGCACTCCTCAAATATTGCATTCCTCAAAGAATTAATGTTTGGGTGACGGGTTTTATAAATGCGGCTTTTCAGGTGACCCCACAGGAAGAAATCGCACGGTGCCAAATCAGGAGATCTAGCAGGCCAGTTGATTTCACCTCCTCGTCCAATCCACCGATTTGGAAATGAATTATTCAAATATTCTCTGACGTCTATTCCGAAATGAGCTGGACATCCGTCGTGTTGGAACCAGATATCCTGGTTTGGACGTGCCACCTCTTCAATTGCAGGGCCAACCTGAGTAATTAACAAATCTAAATAATTTTCTGCATTTAGATTTCCTATAATTTCGAAAGGGCCTATAATATGAGAATTAAAAATGCCTGCCCAAATATTAATTTTTTGAGGATATTGCGTTCTAAGATTTAAATTCAGATGGGGATTCTCCTGTGCCCAGTATCTATCGTTTTGAACGTTCGGTTCGTTATTTAAGGTAAAGGTACATTCATCCGTAAAGCAAATCGACGAGAGAAAATTGCGATCCGCATTAGCACGTTCTTGAATAATTTCACAAAAGGTTTGTCTAGCTTCTTCATCAAACGGCAATAGTTCTTGATGGCATTGAAACTTGTACGGACGATAGCCGTGCTTTCTTAAAATTTTGCAGACCGTTCCTTGTGATTTACCACATTCTAAAGCAATGGATCTTGTACTCAGTCGAGGATTCCCAGATACCAGCCCAATAACAATCTCTTCGTAATTGTTTTCCCGTCTGTTGCCATTTATTCTGCGATGTTCTAATAAACAACCATAATGAGATAATTTTAAAACTATCATTTGAAGTGAATAATATTTACCTGAATTTAAGCAACCAGAATTTTCAAATTGAAGGATTATTTGTCGTATTGTCGACACTGACGGAATAGGGCTCTCGTTAAACTGAACGGAAAACAAATCTCGCACCCTACGGTAACTATTTCCGCTGTAAACGTTTTTTACGATGAATACTTTTTCCTCAATGGAATACATTTTACAAAGAATAATTAATGAGAGTTATCATAACTGATAACTTGTTTTCAGGCATGACCCACGTGATTTTTTTTTCCAATTGATTTCAGTAAAGAAAATTGGAAATCTTAAAATCATAGTCGCCAACGGCATAATGAATCTGTCACTTGAATGACTTTTGAATCTGTCTATTGTCTTACGAGTCATGGCTCAACATGATTTTTCCGAATTGGATTTATTGCGAATTTTTGCTAAAATAATGAGAAATACAACTGAAAATTAACTAATTCGGATATCATTAGACGAGGAAAAAATCTTCTTTCGATGGGTGTCATTATAAACCCTCTAAGTTAAAATGGGGAGCAGCAATCTGCGAAAAACCTTTTTCTCATGTTAATTGCCTATGTTCGGTTTAGGAATATTCACCCGGTATATAAATATATATAATCTAATGGCAATACATAATCATCTAATTATTATGTAATATTTAATAAACAATGAAGTAAGAAAATTTGTTGTCGTGGTTTACAGAACATTAACTTCTAAAAGTTTTGACGCGAAAACGATTATGTGAATTGATCGATGGTTGAAATATGTGCGACTGTGCGTTGGAGGCGGACTTAAAAGTCAACATGACCGTCTCTAAAACCAAAACCAAAAGTATGGTTATAGCCGAAGAACCATTACGATGTAAAATAACAATCTACAACAGTCCTGTAGAACAGGTAATGTCTTTCGACATCTAGGCAGGAAAATTTCGAGCTACTACGATCTTAAACAATAAGTCAATAAAGCGGCGACAATATCTGAATGCCTAAAGAACGTATTACGGAAGAATAAGAACATCAACATCCATCGCAAAACGCGAATTTATAAGACCTGCGTTAGACCAGTAATGACATATGAAGCAGAATGAAGAGCTGATATGGCAACGTCCAATAGACAACCCAGAATGTCTGAAATGAAAACGGAGAATAATCACAGGCTACACACCACATGATAGGAAAGGAACTGCAGAAATAGGAGAAAAACGGGAAGTTGAGGATATCGTTCGGTGGATGAGAACCAGCAGAAGACTATAGAACAGGCATATAAACAGGATGACGCAGAAAAGACTGGTAAAGAAGTTCGGCACTAAATCCCTCCAGGCGGAAGACTTCCCGGACGACCACATAAAAGATGGCGGGACGGGTGGCAATCCACATTTCAGGAATATGTTTACATCCATACCCATAATAAAACAAGCAATTTGCCTATTAAACAAGGAAGAACAAGAAAATAGGAAAATCGCCCTAGATGATAAAAAAGTGCAGATGATGCTGCAACAGCTTTTGATAAGGTGTAGCATGAAGACCTAAAACAAAAGTTAAACCTCTTTTTTTCTTAGCAAATTCAGAAATATTTGACTCATACATTTTAGGAAGATATTTAAGGATCAATCAAGAAGAAACTGTATCTGTCCCTAAAAAATCAAAGTGGTAGTACCACAGGGAAAAGTACTAGGTCCGGTTCTGCACCTATAGTACACTTGTATCCCTGAACTAGAAATTAATACCATTGTCACCTTCGCTAACGATACTGCGACAAATAGCCGTCAATCACCCCCACGACTAGACGAAAAGATGAAAAAACAAGCTCAATGAAGCAAAGCAAGTCCATGCCAACTTCACAAATAGGAAAATAAACCACATCCCACTTAGATTAATTAATCATCAGATCCCATATTCGAATATAGCTAAATATTTAGATATCACTTTGGGCGCTAAACTTGGTTGAAACGTACATGTCAAGAATAAAAGAAACGTACTTAGCCTAACATATAAAAAATCTATTCGTTGATAGGAATAAATTCCACTCTGTCTCGAAATAATTAGATTTTCTTATACAAGCAGATCTTAAAACATCTATGAACCTACGACATCCAGCTATGGGGAACGTCATACAGATACCATCCTGAAATTAAAAACTAAGTACTGAAGATTATCGATGGTGCGTGTTAGTACATCAAAAACAGTTGTCTCTACCAGAATCTCGAAATGGAAACTGTTGACCGAACAAGCAACAAGTTCGCCAGCAGTTAAGCAGTCACGAACAACGACTCCACCACCATGTCAATGTCGAAGTTATCCAGCTCCTCGATAGCGCTGAAGAGTACTAAACCATTTTAGTTGGTTTAGTGCTAGTATTAGTAAATTAAAGTGGTGTGGTTGCAGCTTAGTTGGTAGAGCGCTCGCTTTCTGAGTAAAACGTCGATTATGGGTTCGAAACCTAAGCACATTTATAAAAATCTTGTCTGCAACCCATCATACACAATTTCCCAATACGGCTTGCAACATGGGATCTTGATGCTAAAAACCTCTGAAATTTCTGTCGTTCGAATTCAAAGTTAAACTGTAGGTCCCACAGCGCTGAGGAGAAACACGTGGCAGAGGAGAGGCCGATGCCCAGCCTTGTTCTTTTTAATCAGACTGCAATACCAGGAAACACCACAGGGTGTTCCTGTGTTACAAATATTCGTTGAAATTTGTATCACATAATAAGTAAAAACAATAGTATTAATAATTTGAACATGCTACAAAGAATTTGTTGATCAATATTGTTAGTCAATAGTCCGCCGTTTTTTGGTCAGTAAGTAGATATTCACTTATAGATATGAGGTTACAGAAAAAATGTGGTTTTCTTAAATTTGTTCTATTCGCATAAATTCGTTGTACTTTCTTAATGTAACAAGTATTTAAATTCAGCCTATATTTTCCTCTGTTTATTTCACATTTTACCAGTTGTCCTAAATTTGTATTTTAAGAACTCGAGCTTAACAGAATCGATATGAAGTAGGAGGAAACGAAATAAACAGACATACAATACAGCATTGCCTCCATTATAAATATTTTGTTATCTGATGAGATTTCATTGTTCCTATCTCTGCATGTAATGGACATTTGCTGTAATGAACACAAACAGTATTTTCTTGAAAAATACATCCTAAATAACAAATATTTGTGAGGTAATTGCTGCAAAAACCATTTCTGCACAATACTTGGAAAACGATTTCTATGTTACCTCATTTGTATTACAACGGCAATATACTTCTACTGTATTAGCAGAAAGTAACAATTTAAAGCCAAGAATCTGTTTGATACTCAGAGAGAATACCAAATCGGAAGAAAATTATATTTATCATATTCCAGAGTTACAAACAAAATCAAAAGTGAAAAACAGAAATATAACGAAAGTTTATTAAATTTTTTATTATCTCCCGGAAAACATTATTTTGAACTTGTAAAGTGTGCTACAAGAGCAGGTGGTAAACATTTTATTTAAAAATTTAACGATTTAATTATTTTGCAAACACTATTTTATAGCCCTTAATCGTTTTACTACTCTATACTACTTTTAATATACTTTTATCTTAAAAAGATTTTTAGATCCGGAAAGTTTATAATCATGTATTACCGGAATATTCTTTTCTGACTGTAAAATTTATATTTTAAGTTTATTCGGTTTTCAGCGTAATTTTTAAAGAACAACTTAGTCTTCCTAATTGGACAGTATAATAAAAACAATTCTATTATTTAAACATCCGCGCCAATTTTATGAAGCTACTCGGGTTAGAACGAGCCAATTATTCAGATTATCTGAAACAAATTTCATACATTACCCTAATATGTTGAATTTACAGAACTCCTCATAGCAGAAGAGTTATTTATCATAGTATTATTCAAGTATGTAAAATTCCGGACGTATCTTGAATTCGCAATGGAACCATTCGCGGCTTAGTTGTCATTTGTATTCCATATAATAGGGAATAAACAAGGATCAGTTAATGTTGTGCTAAAAGCTGTTGGGTATTTAGGTACTCAACTACAAAGCTCTAGCGAGGAATAGTCGGTCTTGTTCAACACTGTTTAGACCAAAGACTGGAAAACATTACATTTGTAAATAATGAGAATAAGAAGTTTGAAATTGTTAAATTCGTTAGATTTGAGATACGTAATTTGTAGTAGAAACTCAGGGTTCTAAAGCACAATTACCGGGGATTCTTACCTTACTACAAGCCGTCATGAATTAATCCACCCCCCTTAAAGTAAACGACGAAAATTTTCTCTTCTGTTGTACATTAAATATAAAAATACATGGAATTCAGAAAAAAGAACATGATTGGAGACAATTCTCTACGCAAGAGACGCCAAAGAAGCGTTGCGCAATTAACCTAAGAGCAGAAAAGTTGAGCCAAATCAATAAAACAAGTTCCCGAAAGTTCACTCAAATTTGAATATACCGTAAGCTGGGTAAGTTATGCAAAATCTTTAATTATTAACAGATTTTCCGATTTGTGCAATACCGCGGTATTAAGTCGTTACAAACTTAAGAAGACCCTCATAAATTTATTTATCGATAATGCAGGAATACCCCCGAAAAACACATTTATACCGTATAGCCTACGTTTCCAAACAGCCTTACCCGCGATATGTTAGTTAAATTTTAATATCGTTGGCGATCCCTTACGGCTGGGTCACCATCGTTACCACAATTTCTGTTATTTAACGCGCAGGATGAAAATATCCGGATATCCACGTTCACAAACAAAACATTCTGTGTAGCGAAAATAATCAAAACCAAGAGAGTTAATTTGTACTAATCAAAATCGTTCGGGGTTGTCATAAAAATGAATCTTTTTCTCTCATTTGCTCCATCGTAAAAAAATCATGGAAACCGCAACGCTAATTACTGGCGTGTTTTCGAAACCTAAACTTGTGTGTTTGGCTCATCCATGTGCTTCTTGAAAATTACACAGGTTTTTTATTACAGCAACACGACCTTATTCTGAAATAAAATGCTGAAAATAGAAATAACTGAAAAATTATTCTTAAAAACAATGGCTGTATATGGGGACATAATTACTTAAAATAATCGCATTTCAGATAGAGCATATTTCATTTGTTGCCAACGTAATTAATTTTTCATTCATTTAAAATTTTTAATTTTCCGTGTATAGAGAACATATTTAAACCATGAAAATTCGATTTAAGATCTGTATGGATTGTAATTACATAAAATAATCGCATTTTGAGACTCACTATATTTATTTTGATGCCGCATAATCACTAAATAATTTTTTTTCCGCTAAAATATTTATTTTAAGATATTCGTTATTTTTTTTAAGGACATATTCTGGATGATATCGTCTATGTTCTATAAACACATCTTAAGAATCATTTGCCACCTCCAGAAAGAACCAAACGTGACATCAACTTTGCTGTCCGTGATATTGATTGATAGACAGCCTTTTTGTTCCACTGCTGGGCATCGGCTTCTTCTCTGCCACGTGTTTCTCCTCAGCACTAAGGTAGAAACACGAGGGACCTACAGTTTAACGTCGAATCGACAGGAAGTCCAGAGAAGGTTTTTAGCAATAAGATCCCACGGTTGCAAGCCGGATTGAGAAATTGTGTATGGTGAGTTGCAGACAAGATTTTTATAAATCTGCATAGTACTGCTTAGGTTTCGAACCCAACTCAGAATCGACATTTTACTCAGAAATCGAGCGCTCTACCAACTACGCTACCACCACATCGCGATATAACAATATTAACATTTTCAAAGAATGTTTTATTGGACAAAAATAATTTTTTAAATATTACTACAAGAGATAACGATTATGTAGTGCAGCAACTACTAGAAGTAATTCAGACAAAATGGAATTTGATATAGAACTGGCGAACAGGAAGAAAAACCCCCGAATGATGATGCAGAGCTGAATGCCTTTAGAAGAAAAACCTCTTTGTCATGCACTGTAAACCACTTATTCACAACAGCCATCACCTGTTTTTCATCAGAAAAATTAGTTCTCCGAAGATGTTCTCCGAAATTGTGGAACAGGTAAAGTCACTGGGGGCCAGATCTAGCCAATATGGGGGTTGTTCTGATATTTCAAATCAAGTATTGTGGAAAGCAAGCATAGAAACACAGCTCCTGTGGGCAGGAGCGTTGGCTTGGTGGAACAGAACACCGTCTTTCAATTTTTCACGCCTGTTTTGCTATATAGTCTTACGAACTTTTGGTATAAGTTTTGTAAAATAGTCTCCCATTATTGCGACCACATGGTAAATAATCAGCAAGAACAACTTCCTCAGAATACCAAAACACTGTTACCATTATCTTTCCGGCCGATGAAGTCACAAGAAACTTCGTAGCGATGGGGAGCTACGATGCCGCTATTCCATACTCTGTCGTTTTGACTCTGGATCAAAGTGGTGAACTCAGGTTTCACCTACAGCTACGAATCTTTCCAAAAATTCATCAAAATCCGTGTCCATTCATCCCAAATTGCTCGCAGCATTGAGAAACCTGGCCAGCTTCTGATAAGGGACGACATTTTCAAAATCCATAGTACTCGGACTTTTTTCAGACCAAATTTTTCGTGCAACATTCTCGAAAGCAGCTTCCAAAAGAAAAGCCACATGTTTCACCAATATATTAGACCGTAATTCTCCGATAACTCAGTAGCATATCCTGAGCCAAATCAATATTTTCTTGAGTGACAACAATACTTGATGGTCAAGCACTTGGTGCATGTTGGAACGACTTCCTTCCTAATTTGAAATCGCGGGATCAATTCTTAATTACTTGATATGACCGGGTAGAATCACTTAACACTCCGGACATGTCATTATAAATTTCCTGCAGTGACAAACCCTTCTTAAAAGGGTACTATGACGACCCTTGTTTCAAATTTTTCTATTTCAACAAAATCGCCAGCAATATTAAATGTATATATACATATATATATATATATATATATAAATATGTATATATGTATATAGGTGGGTTATTATACAGCATCTCTCTGTCGTTTCCCGTATCCTATATGCCATTCCTTCTTATTGTGGGCGGTCTTCTTCTTCGAGTGCTTTATCTGTTACGAGACGGTATCTTCTATTAAACCCCTCTTCAGCATGACTGTTTTAATTTGGTCGTCCCATTTCATTCTACGTCTTTCTGTTCTGTTCTTTCTGTTTGGTCTCGATTTCCAGCATTTTAGAGGTAATTTATTTTCTTCCATCCTTTGCATAGGTCCATACCACAGCAGTTTCTTCTGTTCTATTGTTTCACATATTGTGGTATTTACATCTATCTCTTGCCTTATTATTTCATTTCTAATTGGATCAAATAGTGTTTTTTCACAGCATCTACGCTAATATCCCATTTCCATAGCGTTTACCTTTGTTTCAAGCATCTTCTTTATCGTCTATGTTTCGAACCCGTAGTGTGAACAACTTTCTACCAACGTCCTAAGCAGCTGTCTTTTAATTTTTTTTATATATCTTTGTTCCAAAGTAGTGGGTGTAATTGTCGTATTACAACTTTTACCTATTCTTACTTTATTTAGTACGTCTACTTCGTCTAATTCATTATATGATCAGGTTACTCCTAAGTATTTGAAATCATGCATTCATTGTATCACGCCTTTTTCTCTTTCGATTTCATTTCCTTCATTTCCAATTACCATGTTTTCTTATCATATATTCTATGTCCTCTCGATCTGCTGCCAGCAGAGCCTAGCCATCCGCGAATAAAAGGGTATGTCTCGTCCAATTTGAATTCCCATTTTTTTGCCTTTTTTATTCCGTTTCTTTAATGCCTAATCTAAAAAGATTTTAAACAAAGTGGGCGAAATACAACACCCTTGTCGAAGACCCTTATTCACTACAAATTTTCTTGAGCAGTTACGTCCAATTTTGATTTTACTTTTATTATTTTCATAGAGTGCTTTTGCGGTGTTTACGTATGATTCGCTTATTACGCTGTTACTCATTGCTTCCCATAACTTATTGCTTGGTACGCTATCCTATGCTTTTCGGAGGTCGATAAACACCAGATTTAGTCTTTATTATATAAGATCATTTTTTCCATTATCTGTTTTGCGCAAAAAAATATTGTTTGTACATGAGCGACCTGGTCGAAATCCGCTTTGCTCCTTTGACGTAGTGAATATATTAAATGTATAACTTTTATGAACAAGAAGATAGGCACCTAGATCTTGGCATATAGTAATGTCAATAACTGTCGCTTGTAGGAAAAAATATTTATTTGTCGATCAATACCTTCTATGTTAGGGATAATAATTGATAAACCGTCCTCGTACTGTAGGGATAATGCGACTTATGCTAGAGGTGAAGGGAATGGCAATGTCGAAGATGAAACCCTTCTTTAAGTGATTGTCAATCAGTATAATATCCGGTCGGTTGGCGTCAACGAAATTGTCGCTAATTATGGGGCGATCCCAATAAGGAAGATTCCTGGCTTTCGACAATCGGATCGTGTAGGTATTTATACTGGTACTGTTTCTTTAATGAATTTATTTTTTAGGGCTAGTTGTTGATGTATTATCTTAGCTGCTTGGTTGTGTCTACTTAAATACGCACTATTCGCTAGCATATCAACGTGATATATTCATGGTTTCGCCGGTCCATTAACATTTTCTGCATTGAGATGCAGCAAATGTGTTTTCCATAGTTGTGGCTGCGTACGACCTTGCCTTGTATCGCGAACAGAAATCTCTCCGTATTTGGGTGCAGGTATCAGCTCCGGATGAAGCTAATGGAAACATACTTATCAATGTTTTCTTGTTCTAGAGAGGATGGAAATCTCCCATGTAACGCGTTGCTTTTACAAAAGTTAGTTAGGTCTTGTTTCGTTTGCAGAGCGCCTGCTCCAGTATCCTCAGTATGGCCAAGATTTAAAGGGGTAGTCAAGCAATCTGATTATTTGGATGATACCATTCGGTTGTGTATGAAATTATGTGCGTAATTTTATTACTTGATTTTCACCGTCGGAAGATGTTCAGAAGATCTCGTCCTCGTTCTGACCGAGGAAGGTATAAACGTTCAGTTGCAGATTTTGGGTCCAAGCACTGGAAGTTGTAAGTGGATTATTGGGATCTGATCTACTTCATTTAACAATTCCGAAGGACTACGTAAGTGCTGGGATCGCCAATGAATTTATAGCGGTAGTCAGGTTTTTAGAATTTAACCTAGTATTTAACAGTTTAGTAATCCTGGAGAAATATTTCGTCTTGAATTCGGTTTTCAGCTCAGAGTAATTCTAACCGCGATGTTGTTGGAGTCCAAGATACTGATACGTTTCGTGAGGTTATGGTCGCAAGTACCTCTTTTACCGCATCAGTATCACTTGACAATCTTGCTATGCTTTTAGTTAGATTTTGTTTATCCATTTTGTATGCTGCGCGACTTCCATTAAGGGGCAATGACATTGGGTTTAGCGCCAAACAGAATCAAATTAAACTAATAGTGTCGCCCTAAAAAATCTCTTTCGGATATTAGCTCTTCCAATTTGGATCAATTAAGCATGAACGACAATTTCCATTGCGGCATTATCAAGGTGAGCAAATTATGGATAGCTGGGTTGATTATATAGATTTCACCTTTAACATAATCGATACAACAGGTGTATAGGTTGCGCTGCTTAACTGGTGCATGTTTCGAGATTATTGTGTCGATAGTTAGTTGTTCTTTGTATCCTAGCGCTTTCCGGAAGCAGCCTTTCTGTTCATATGAAATTCTTTCGTTCTCCTTATATGGTCATATATTTTATTATTGATTATAGAAGTAAGTTATTAGTCTGTATTTGTTGGGCTGCCGAGGGTCTCCTTTTTTGCATAAGAGGTAGGTTACACCTTCCGTAAGGTAATCTGGTTGCTAGCGCTTCATGCAAAGTATGCAATTTTTTTATCAAAAAATTGTAAATATGATCTGGTCCAACAGCTTTCAAATTTGAGGCATTCTTTAGTGCACTTTAAATATCCTTCCTGTCAATTTCGAGTTCATTCATCTCTGGAATGTTAATCATATGATTCTGTACGCAGATGATCCAGGGAGCTCCTCTGTTAATTTGGGCGAGAATGTTCCAAATATTCGCATTTATTTAATGTAAAATAATTATACAGCAAATATACTAATTTACAACCTAATGTTGTCGATTATAGCACTTAAAAAGATTTCTAAATCACGTTTGCCTTCATTATATTCTTGGCACAACTGTTTAAGGTGAATTTGAAAAATCCGATATGTTGGTACCGATATGTTAGGATGGGTTTGAACCTAATAAATTACTGAACTGGTGGTTCCACTCTTCGGTTTGATTGTTGGTCCTTACTTCATCTCGCATTGTGATGAGATGGGCATTCCATCTTGGGAGAGTAAACATTGCGGGAACATTTCTCAGTCTCACAATATCAATGTTATTTTCCATTCTTCGATAAGTTCCTATTACGTAGGTGGTGTCTAAATAATGTAGCAGTTCGTCGCCCCCATCAAGAGTATGATCTTTTATATAATTCGTACCTTACCAACATGTTTTATGGGAAGAAATGCTTAACCGTCCTGCATTTCCCAAATTGTTATAAACCCCTCATCCTCCCTGTACCTCTGTTCCAGACTCAATTCCTGAACTTTGCCATGCATGATTTGGCAGAGATGGATATTAAAATAACTTACTTTCATTGTACTGTACTTGCAACATCGCCAACGAATCATGGAAGCACATTTCTTATGCACTACATACATATAACCATGGAAGCATCGATTTTCACCACCTTTATTGGAACGTATTACTTCCATGATTGCTAAATAAATGACAAATAAAACTAGAATTTGGGTTTATATAGGAATTCCGTAATTTTCTAGAAGAATTCCATTAAGAATTACGGATTATGGATTCAATGTATAATGTAATTGGTTGAACTTAAAACTAATCGGGTAATTATCCCTGTTAAAAATTGCTATCTCTGTATTATAACTTCTGTTATTTGATTCCTGACTACCACTTCCTAAAACTTGCAAAGGCATTTGATATCTGGGGTTTTTTGTCCGGGGTTTCTTCGTTCTAGATTCGTAAAACTGTCACATCCGCAATTCGGATTTAGTATCTTTAACCTATTGTTGTCGATTTACAAATTAACCAAAATAACGAGCACAATGAAATACTACGTAAAAATAATAGTCTGGTGTTGCGGATATATGTGTTTGGTTCCTTTGATTTTATAACTGAAATAATGGACCAATCAAAGTACTTCCTTTTTAGTAAAACCGATATCACTGAAAAAGATACAACAATATATAGGATTAAGGTAATATCACTTCCGGAAATAATGAAACATTAATTTGACACGTTAGTTTCTAAAATATTTTTTCCAGAGACGATAACGAAAGGGTCGAGTTTTTTTGGAACACATGTGTGCTTATGCATGCATGTTACGGACGTGGTGAAAAATAGGACAATTTCAACAATAGCCGCTCATTTCTAAAAATGTCCGTTCGCACTGAGTAATCTAAGAAATTTTTCTTTGTTTATTACATTACCCACTTCCTTTGCACAATTGCTACGAGCCTTTGGACACTCTAGACAATTCTTTCATAAATAAGCACTATTTACTTCGCATACATAGTTTTGTCAAAGACTTGTATAATACCTCGATAAACTTCACACTAAGAGTCAGATTTTTTTGTAAAGTTTTGGAAACGGTCTACAGCTGGCGCTAACGTTGCATGCACTCACGATGTTATCAATTTATTATGTCATTTGATACCAAATGTTCACCACTTATTCATTCACAGCTATTTCTATACAGATATTATCTGCATTCTATGATTCGCATATTAGTTACTTATTGTATCATATGTGTATACTACTCCACATCCATAGTTGTAAATTTCTACTATCTGCTTTATAAAATTATATTGTGGAAAGAGTTCCGTTTCAACAGAATTTTCCTATCAACGAGTTTTTCAGGTTACAGGTCACAGAACTGTTATTATTAGCTTGGCTTCATATATCAAAAACTGATTTCTATCTAATAAATATAATAGAGTCTGAACATTGTATCCTTATAATAAACCTTTCTATACCATAGACAAGTTTTCAAATAACTTAGTTTTTCAGCTCAATACTTACCGGAAATTAATGTCAGGAATATTCTTTATAAAACGTTAGAAAAGAAAGTACGTTTAAAACCAATATCCTCAATAAATTAAAACTTTTTCCGTTATGTACACGAAGTTTGGCAATTTCATTCCCGCAGTGACACTGCAGCACTAGTCATGTAAAATGAAATCAAAAACGAAAATAATATATAAAAGTTCACAGTATTATCAATAGAGTGTTGCAATACTAAAACAGCTGTTAGTTTCTTAATACGACGCTAGCGCGTATATCGTATTATTTGGCAGCCATCATGGAGCAACGAGTAAATATTAAATTTTGTTGTAATTAGTGAAACCTCTAACATATACATATGAACATCTTCTTATAGTGCTTTATCTCTTACGAGACGTAGCGATCTTCTCTCCTATGCCTGTGTTGCGTGTTTTTAGAGTCACAGACATAGAGGACCTACAGTTTAACGTGGGCTCCGAACCACGGGAAGTGTAAACACTTCTACTCCAGAGAAGATTTACTAGGCAGAATACCTCGCGGGTTTGCCATTGCCTTTCGAGGGAGAACGGCCGTTAAAAATCCGATGGTCTGGTCCGGGAATTGAACCCAGGACCTTCAGCGTAGAAGTCTAACGCGCTAACTTCTAGCCCACGGCCGCCATAAGAACATAAAAATGTTCAAATTGACGCTAGAACTGGGTATCTCTCGCAATGCATATTCAATCGCAAAAGTTCGAAAAATTGTGCCAAGACTCACCGAGTGACTAACGTTGGCAGATGAGTTGAACAATAACTAAGGATATAAATCAACAGATTTTGCATGAATATTTGCTAAAGAAAAAGTCTGTACATACTTTATACCGCACAGTCTTAAGGATGACCGAAACGCAGACTTCGTTCAGACTTACGCAACAATGCAAATGGTCTTAACTGCATAGGCGCTGTTAACGTGTCAGGGGAATTTTAGGACGACTGTTAGATGAAACTCTAGTCTAGAACATGCAATGAATTGGAATATAATCACTAAGACCTAAAAAGTTTCATTTACAAAGATCCAAACTCAGAAGCATGCTGCTTACTTTTTTCAATAAAATAGGGAAGTACTATAGAGAAAAATGCAGTGGATGTCTTGAGTGCGATCCCAATTTCGAAAAAATGGTAATTGATCCTGTTACATGACAATGCACCTGCCCATTTTGCACTGACTATTGACATCAATTTCACCCTATTCGCATGACTTAGCACCATCAAATTGTTTTTCTTTCCTAAAGTAGAAACTGTTATCAACGTGAAACTATTTTAGGACGTAGCAGATATTAAGAAAATATAACCGCCGAATGAAAATCACTTTTTTTGGGATACCTCTATCGACTGTTTTCGAAACTTTAGAAGGTTGGTCTTCCTTCTTCTATTAGCCCTCAATCGTCCACTGATTGACATAGGCCTCCCCAAGGTTGTGCCAGTTGCTGCGGCGACTTTTTTTTATGTTTTCTAGCCACCTTTTCTGCGGCCATCCGACGTTTCTCTTTGTTGCTCTGGGTCGCCATAGTAAAATGCAAATGTAGAAGTAAAATGCCATTCATTTGGTGGCTTGCGCGCAACGTGTCCCACCCAATTCCATTTTGATCTCACGATTCTTTGCGTGATATCCGTGACCCTTGTACGTCGTCTAATTTCGGTGTTCCGGATCCTATCTCTCAGGCTTATGCCGAGGTTTGCTCTTTTCATAGCTTGCTGGGTACCAATTTTTTTGTGCATTTTATGGTTAGTGTCATGGTCTCTGTGCCATTAGTAATTATGGGTAAAATGCAACTGTCCCAAACTTTCCTTCTTAAGCTAATCCATATCTCTTGGTTTCTTAGAACCCAACTTAGTCTTCCAAAGGCCGTCGATCCAAGCTTTACTCGTCTTGCGATTTCGACGACTTGGTTTTGTTTTCATAGTTTAGTTAGGTGGCCGAGGTAGATATACTCCTCTACGCTATCGTTGTTTTGGTGGTTTACCCAGAATTCTCTTTGGGCGGTCGACATCACCTTCTTTTTCCTAAGATTCGTTTGGAGTCCTACGTTCTTCGAAGCTGAGTCGAGGTCTGATAACATTTCTTCTAATTCTTCTTCATTTCCACTGATTATGACTATATCGTCTGCAAAACGCAGATGACTCATGTAGGTGCCATCTACGTTGATTCCCTTTTCCTCCCACTCTAGCGTCCTAAATGTATTTTCTAACGTTATCAGAGTATATAGAGATTTTATTGAATAAATTTCAAATGTATGTCCTGTTACTTAAATTGTATTTCTTTTTATTATTTAAGTGCGGGAATTAAATGACGTAGCCTTATATTTATCTATTTACTTTGAGTATATGATAACTGTATGTATGATTTATGAACGATTAATCTGTTTTTAACTAATTTTATGCTTCTATATGTATGTTGCTGTCAACACATAACTAGCAGTTACCTTCTTACTTTTACGTATATACGTTTATACCAATATTACATACGCAGACTGTTCTAAGTTGTATATACTATTCCTATTTTTTGTCCGAAGAAGGTGGCTAAATAGTAGAGCGTTAAACTTTAATTAGGGAGGTCTAGGGTTCGAATCCCCGGGCCATTGTCCTGACTCAGGGTTCATACAGGTAGATCTTGCGAGAGTATGATCCACGAAATTTCATTATCCGATCCAGATTTGTCCTTCTTTTTGAGTTAATTACGATTGCGGAAACATATTTTTGTTTATTCTGGAAAATAATACATTTTTTAAATAAAACTCTCTTACGACAACGATTTCTTCCAGACAAAATAGTTCAGAATTCATAATTATTCTCAGATTAAAGTTGAAGTACTAAAAAATTTATTCTTTGAGGCTTTTGCGGTTTCTCGAACTGTCAATATTACAATTTACTTTCGGCTTAGACCGCGTCATCGTTTGGGAACAACATCAAGCATTATCAGGTAAGGACCCACCTGTAACTTGTCTGCCTTTACAAGCATTTGCTCTAGAAGTTTGAGCAGTATTTGTTCATAGGCCCTGACTGCCTAAACAGGACCGTGTGATTAGATTTTTAAAACTTGGGGCGGACAAGGATTTGATCTTAATGTAGTTTGTATAGGTTCACAAATAGCTGAGCCGATTAAGTATTATTGTCCTGGCAAACAAAATACATTAAGATCAAATCCTTGTCCGCCCCAAGGTTTAAGTAATCTAAGTAGACAAGCTTCAGGTCGGTCTTTACCTGATAATACTTTTTTTTCTCTCACTCATACATACCACCGCCCCCCCCCCCCGGAAGCGCTTTCGCATTACTTCACGGGAGTGCGGGCGTCCCTTACATACTAAACATTCATGCAACATGCACCCTAAACTTAACTAAGCAAATGCGGTCGCCCCAGTCGGGATTCGATCGTCCCAGTCGGGATTCGATCGCCCCAACGGAGCGATTGCATTTACTGTGACCTCGAGCGGCCAATGCGTTCTCGCAGTAGACCACCGCGGTCCCTTTACCTGATAATACTTGAAAATTATTTCAGAAAATACTATTTTTGGAAATAACACAGGCTTGATTGCTTTTCCGTTTGCGCTATCAGAATCTATGTAAAAGGTATTAGAAATATACTAATTTAGTCTAAATATAGCTTGATTATTTACAAAATTACTCATTGTGCACACTTTAAATAATTAGTATACCACATTTTCATACAGATTGTTATATACGGTGAGTATCTAACAGCCCCGACAAACTGTATAGTTCATGCGATTGAAAATTATTGCAGTTTAGTATTACCTTGGCAGATATTAAGGAATAATTTTGAGTGTCATGAAGAAAATTTTCATTAAGTACGTGTTAGTACAGGCAAATTACGATTTACTTATCAAAAATGCGAATTCCGATAAATTTCTTTATACACTCTATAATATATAAAATTCTGACATCAAGCACCCATATCGCTTTATTTATACAGTTTAACTAATATTACAAATGATGGGTAAAATTTTTATTTCAGTTCATCTCATTAACGTGAAATTGGAGTTAACGCCAGGGTTAATACCTTTATTTTACGACTCACTTAATTTTCAACAGAAATAGCCCATTATGAACTTCACGCTACTTTCAAATATTTAACGAATGTGAAATTTTCTATTTGTCCCAGTATAAATGAAAGCATCCAACAGCAATGTTAAATAATAGGGGTTGGTTTGCACCTAAAAACTAAAATTTCTTTATAAACGATTATATTAGTTTATCCTTATATCGGCCCACATGTTATTATAAAACGAGGATTGCAAACTTTTTCATTTTGTATATTTTGTGCATATAAATATCTCGGAAAGTCCAGCTCAAGTCTTCCACCTATTGTTATGCGGTCACTCGCTGCGAATATTCCTTTTATTAAGACATATAGAGTTTATCCCACTCTTGAGGGCTATAAACCAACCATGTCGTTTTTTTTACCTTTCATCCATGTATCATCATAGTCGTTACTCGTAAAAGAAAACATGCGTGAGATATTAAAGATTACATAACAGAGATTTGTACATCAGGTAGATTTGACAATAACTCCTAATGAATTAAGGTTATGCGAAATTTATTTAATAATTTTAATTAATCTAAAATGTATCTAGAAAAATGGTATAGCTTCGTCATAGTGACAAAAACCAATTTTAAACCGTCGCTTTCAAATCGTGGTCGTCGCGAAAACAGACGCAGGTTCTTAAAAAATTCTTAAGATGGAGGAAGCGGTGATAGTCACTCCGCACTTAATCGGGACGGTATGGGGAATGGAAAAAACTTCCCAACTGAATTGCTTCATTAGTCCCACAATGTGAACCCCAGCATGCCGATGGGCATTATCATTCGAAAACATGGCTCCAGGGGTCAGCAGTCCTCACCTTCTGTTCCAAACCGGCCTTCTCAATTTTCTTTAGGTCTCACCATACACGTCTGAATTAATTGTTGTACCACGTTCCAAAAAATCAACCAACAATACGCCTTTTTGTCCCCATTATCTGTTGGTCATCGAACATTTGCTTGAACTTTTCGACTTGGGGTGAGCTAGGCATGCTTTCACTGAATTGATTGTTACTTTGTTTCAACATTTGTGTACGGATTTCAAATTTCGTCGTCAGTGACGTTGTGATTCAGGTACTCATCACCACCCGTTTCGCAACAATGCAGACAGGTCAATGCTAAGGTCATTCACTAGTTTCTGTGAACAGCCCTCAACACCTTCGGCACCCACGGTACTGTAGTCTCGTCGTGACAATTTCATACAGTACGTAAAATTTGAAGAAAATTTCCAGTCATTTAGGAAATTGTCAAACGCCGATCTTCACGAACTTTTTTGTTCATTTTTTCCATAAGATGATCGTGAATAACACACCATCTCCTGTAGTGTCTGACTTTTCCCTCACTTATGAAACTTGGACTGTAAACCGGGTATATATGACGGTAAATTTCGGAAGCGTGTTCGTTTTTTTCACTAATCACAATTCGAATTTCACACTTGACAACATTTTCAATTGTACTGTTCGTTTTAGAGATTTATTACACAATTGAATACAATGGCAGAGTCACTTGTGGCTAACTCATCAACCACTAAAGCACCTCCACCATGCACCAAATTGACTTTGCCCTCATTCGGCGGGAATATTTAAACATCCCTTAGTTTCTGAATAAATAAATGATATATATATATATATTTTTTTTTTCCTGAATGTTTAACATAACAATTACAGGGATTACGATCTTGACAGACCTAGACCAATTGTATGCCAGTTCTATCAAGATAGTCGGCTAGTAGAGCTACTTTAAGACGTCTAGCTATCTCCAAGTTAAAGTTTTTCTTTTAAATACCAATATTCAATTTATCTAAAGAATTTTTTAAAACAACAGGTAATAAATTTAATAAAATTCACACTGCGCGTACTATGCGGACATTTAACCATATACAAGGTAATTCAAATTTTGGGCCACCACTGGGACCTCGTAAAATCAGAACAGGTATGTAGTCAGGTAAATTGAGACAAAATTAAAAATTCTAATACTGATCAGTAATCCAAAAAGTAATTGTATCTAGCCGTCTGTGTTGGTGTTTGAAGTAAGGCGAAATAAAAAAATATAATTCTGTCTTGTTTGCTAGCAAATCTTACTGTTACGAGTTTTTTTTTTACTGAAAAGATCCTTCGAGCCTTTTAGCTAAAATGTTTCAAGAGCATTTTCATTTTTTTTAGCTTTGTTTATTCCATTATTTCAGTTTAATACTTAGTCAATCTTCTCTGAAATAGAATCTTTTAGGCTTACCGTGGTTCAGAGCCCACGTTAAGCAGTAGGTCCCATATGTCTGTGGTACATTAAATGCGCTACATAGATATAGGAGAGTAGATCGATATGTCTCCTAAGAGACGGCACTTAAAGAAGAAGATCTAAAAGTAAAATAGAAATGCTATTACATTGTATGAATCAGCATTGATAGATCGAAAAAATCGACACAGTGTGTAAAAGTTTTCATCTCTAAATGCTCAACTTCGTGCATTTTTTAACATACGTTTTTGCTTCCGGTTTGGCCGGAACTGATATCAACTTTTATTTTTAAATACATCTACCCCGTTTCCTGTGATAATCTTATTCGCCGTAAAATTTGCAATACATTCAGATTTGACACAACGATATTTCAGTTTAAAATGGCCGATATATTCAATTGTTTAGTAAAAAGTTTAAATGCTGATTATTGATATATAAGTATAAGTTGGCTTTGAAAACAAGTGTTCTAAGTAGGGGAATTAAAAAAACAGTTATGACCATTAGACGATTGAAGTTCTCTTTTTATACAGGGAATTTTTCTTTTTAGTATACATAGCCTATGTATACTTTTAAAAGAAACGCATCAATTTCACCTATTGTGTATGCAACCAACTATACCGACAACTAAAAATCAGAAACAAACGTCACTATAGTTGTGAATTATTTGAGTATGAAGGTTATGTTGATGCAGTGTTTATATTAAATAAGTATTTCACCTTGTAGGTATATAGGACGCAGATGATGACGTATTTATTAAATATAAAAATCGACAGGATGTTTCCGTAAGCTCCGTGCACATTATATTTCTTTTGTACAAAACACATACATCAGCGGCAGAATGGTGTAATGGTCAGCATACCTGCCTTCCAAGCAGTTGATCCGAGTTCAATTCCGGCGATAGCATACTTTTTTTTAATTATTATTATTCAACGTAGCACAAAATATTTCATTTCATTTCTTCGGTTAAAATGTGATTACTTTCAGTTTTTATTTTATGGGAATTTATTACGCATCGCTCTGATTTAAATTTTCTAACAATTGTTTGACACTAAATAAAGATTAATTTTATTTTTTAGCGTTGAATTAATTTGATTGCTGTGGTCACAGCATGCTTGAGTTGTCTGTATAGTTGATTGCCTACACAACAGGCGAAATTGACGCGTTTTTTAAGCATACATAGGCTATGTATACTAAAAAGAAAAATTCCCTGTATATGCTTTATATTACAATATCCTTATTCATTTTTGAGTAGTATATTTTTCAGATTGTAAGCAGCAGGTCCTCTCTACATTTCTGTAGTAAGGTCGGGAAAATGCCGTCTCCACCAGGTGATTTGAAGGGTTTATAGGCAAGAATTGCCCATTTGACGGGAATATTTTATTGGCCAAACTTTTGACGCTTGAGTGAGGGCGTGTAACGTCCTCCATTTCTGGAACTAGTTCGTTCGACTTAGTTTGAGATCGGGGGAAACGGGTGCTTAATAGTAATTCCAGCATTTGAATAGACGTACAGCCGTTGGGATATCTTCTATCCCCTTACAGAAGTTCCGCAATGTCATTCTTTTTGACCCCGTTATTTATAGGTTATATTTTATGACAGTCTTTTTGTATTGGCCCCATATTTCTTGACGCTTCTGTCTTTCTGCGTTGTTAAATAGCCTTCAAGTTTCTTGGCTTACAGTATCAAGTTCCTTGTTCCATCAGGGTACTCTGCGTGTTGCCATTTGGCTTTTTACAGGACAATTTGCTTCATATGCTTTGTGCTTGCGCTTCTTCGCTGCAGAGTCTCGTAACCTTAAGTTGAATCTGATATGGTTGTGATCCAACAAGAAGACTTCGCGAGAGACGTGCCTTTTATGAGGCGTGTACTTATTAAGGAAAGTATTATATCAAATACCTCCTGCCTAGCTCTAGTCACAAAGGTGGGTTCCTTACCTCTATTTAATTTGTCTAAATTTGTAGAAGGCAAAGACTCATAAAGTATCTTAGGTAGGACTCTTAAATTCTGCTAGGAAGCTGTGTTTGAATGTTGAGTTCTTCTCTTTCCATGCTTATTATTACGATCTTATGTCCATAGAATTCTTAGAATGTTGCGGTATAACAAAATTTCAAGAGCGTCAATTCTTTTTGTCTCATTTTTCTTGAATGTCTAGATGTGTCCGCACAGTATTTTACAATACTAGTGTAGAAGCCAGTTTAGATTTGGTTTTTTTGATACGGAAGTTTCTTTCCATATTTTTGTTAATTTCATAGTTTCCTACCATATCTAATCTGCGTTTGATTTGCTTTTCAGTACTTCCAGCTATTTGTTAAAACAATGATACTGTCAACAAATACATTGAGAGTAAATCAGTGAAAATGATTCAGTTAAAACGATCGGCCACAAAATTATAACCGTTTTGAAGAATTCTTATACATAGATTACAACTTTAACATTTACAATATGTCTATATGTTAAAATACAAATAAGTAATAAGATTGATCCAATGACGTGCATTCAATTTTTTCGTAGTTCCCTTAATATCGGGCCTAGCCACATAATGGAATCGAAATTGGAGCACGCAGTACAATACGTGTAACGCAAACGGGGTGCACTATTTACAATAATAACTCCCATAAGTGCTGTTCCGATTGCTATCACCAACCGGACGTGTAATTATTGTCCCACTGAGAGGTTCTTGCTGTAAAAGTTAAGCGATATTAATGATTTTGCAGCAATATTTTCTAATTTACATATCGGACTGTAAATATTTGTCAGCTATTTTGAGTTTGTAATAAGTACATTTACCACCAATCAACGACTGTTACGTCAGTAAAATATGGTTAGATTTACATAAAGTGTGGTAGTGTTTAGAATATAGTAAAAAGTAAACATATTCGCTAACTATGACGTATAGAATTCTCATTTTTAATAATACAATAAACGACTTTCATTAGACTTCCGGTATTTGGAAATTTGTAATAACTAGCCGAACCTGTACGCTATATACGACGCTGTGTATGGAAATGTAAAATATATGAGTACGTAACACAACAATCATTATCCAGGTAAATCGATTTGTTGAAAGTAACAGCCTGAATATTTCTTCTTCTTTCTCTGTGTGTAGGCCAATGGCCTATTAATTAGCTTGATGAGTAGGTTCTATAAGCCTTCTTTGCATGCTAACCCGTCGAACAGAAAAGAGATGTGACACTGCATGGTTTATGGCTATCAAACATGTTCGTATGATAACCGGGACCGACGGCTTTACGTGCCCCCCGAAGCACAAGACATCTGTATTTTTCATATTTATGAATTCATTTGTTTACTTTTTTAGATCATCCTTGAATTTGTATATCTGCTGGCAGTGCATTTTAAAAGTCATTAACACTTAGGATGATTTTAAAATAACTTTGTTAAATTATTAACATCAATCACACTTCTCTTGGAGGCGTCATCCAATAATTAACAAATATTTGCTATGTACTTGTATGAGTTTTCCCTGAATGAAATGAAATCATACAGCAGCCTAATTAAACAAATTTCTAGTTTATATGGAGGTAATATGATTGGGATTTATCATGGAGATGCGAAATATCTCATAATTACAAATATTATTATTAATTATTTTTATAGCTATAATAATTTTATTAAGGGGTTACTAAATTTGCAATCTATTTATTTTGTCGTACACTAAAGCTATTGCCTTTTACATTGGCTGCACTTCGCTTTCCAGCGTTCATGTAGACTGTTCTAAGCCCTGGAACGGACAAAAACAGGAATATATTAGTTTGCTGATGCAAGAAGTTTCACTTGGTGTTGAATTCTCAGGTCGGTTATGATCCCCTTCACAAATAAATAATTTGTGTTGAATCGAAAGTTAGGAACATTCCTAATACGTGTAGCTAATAACATAAATTATAAATGTTTTGTGGTGAGACCCTCGCTCACCGATGTTAAAACCCTAAAAGTTGGTTTCGTGACAGTCCAGGGCTGTCTAATAATCGGAGTGTTCAGTGTATAACACATCCCAAACCCATTTCCTTTTAAACAAACACACACGAATTGGCGCTTTATACGAAGAACTCGTTTAGGTCTCGCTTCTATTAGTACGTCGTTTGGAGAGCGAAACAGTTGAGACAGGTGGAAGGGATACGGAATTAATTTATAGAGACTGCTGCTTAACTAATAAATTCACATGGCTGTTGAAATTTATAATTGTACTTATTACTACTATTACTAATGCGATTACATGCGGTCTGTTTTATACTGGATTGCACCATCACAGCTTTTATCTTATTTTCATAGGGGAGGGTGTAGAGAGTAGATAGGGATCCACTGGGTGCAGCCTCGCTAGTCGCAACTACAGGTAGACAATTGAATCCATCTGCGTTTACACACTGGACGCATACTGATTGACTCGTAGTGTGTATTAAGGGGCCATGTATAGTACGGCTAGCAATTTTTGTTAAACATGGGTTAAAATAATTTTTCGCTGTTGTATATTGGTTTGCAGCCTCACAATGCCTAATATTGGTTTGATACAATAGTCACTAACGAGTACATGAGAACTCACTTGGTCGCAGGCTCACAGTTCGGGATTATGTCTCCCAAACTGTCTAGTTTATAATGAATATAGCGGGATTCGAATATAGTAAGATACATTTCCGCAATCTGTTAATATGTAATGACTGTATTCGATCACTAACGATATAATGTGTATACTGTTGTATATTGGATTGTACTCTCACAATTGTCACCTTCCTCTCAACACGATAGATGTTGGAGTGCAACGTCTAAAACAAACATTATTGATGATCATGTTCCTAACTTTACTGTATTTTTCACTTGGTAAAGAAAGTGTTAGATTTGCAAATATAAACAAATTACAAGTTTTGCAAAATAAAGTACTGCGCACCATAACCAACGCACAGTGGTTTGTAAGAAATGTCCAGCTCCACAGAGAAACAGACATTCCCACTATACAGGAATTCATTACTAAGACCTCTAAAAGTTTCTACAACAACCTTGATAAATGCAGTGGTGCAGTCTTCTATGGCCTGGGATCCAGATCACTTCACACAAGACTAAAAAGAAAGCTACCCAGAGACCTCCTAACGAGCGACAGTGAGAAAATATTCATCACAGTGAACAGTCCTATTTTAAAATTGTAGTGCTCCAACACCAGACAACTCTATTAACTAATACTAACTATTAAAGACAAACACTTGCTAACTGCAGGAATTAGTGACAGAGGCCCAGTGGTTCTCATTAGTGAGGCTTATCGTGACACCGATCAGTGAACAATACATGAATACCAAGTATTGCTGAACTGGTATAATCAACATTTAAAAAAAAACACGATAGATGTAAATCTACATAACTAGCCTAATCACCCCCGATTATGGTTTACAAAGCCACTAAGCATCGGTACCGGATGTTTTGGAGCAGCCAGTTTGGCGCAGACCCGGTTTAGCACAGGCACGGTTGGGCGCAAAAAGTTTTGGGCGCATGGGCGTTTGGGCGCATGGACGTTTGGGCGCAACCATATTAAAGTGGTTTATTCTATAAAAACTTTTATTTATGTATTATTAACAACATTGTTGAATTATCCAATTTTATTAATAAATCTAATTGATGAAACAACTGAATATAGAATAAACTACTTTAATATATGTTTGCACCAATACGTCACTGCCCCAACCGTCCCAGTGCCAAACCATCCATGCGCCACACCGGTCCTGCACCAAACCATGTCTGCGCTAAACCAGCCGCGGCAAATCGGCCGCGCCAAACCGGTAGCACCAAAACATCCTAGACTGTTAAGATTATATTGAGAGAATAGAGTAATATTGTACAGTGCAGTATAATGTACAGTCTGTTGTATATTACATTGCAGCCTCACGATTTTACTACTAACTTAATATTGTATGCACTAGAGCAGTGATTCTCAACCTGTGGTCCGCGGACCACAAGTGGTCCGCGGGCAATTTTCATGTGGTCCGCAAAGCGAACATCTAATGAATTTTAATCTTGGATCTGGATGAAAATTAAAGCATCTACCGAAATTGGTTTACTCAACATGTAACTGCTCCAGTCTAGAATTTTTTTAGCGGTGAGTTTCACTCATCGTATCGTGTTGACCACACTCGTCTGTAGACAGACATATCAATATGTCTTTTTATTTTATAATTAATAAAATACGTTGATAAAACTTCAGGTTTCATTTCATTTTACCGAGTGATATGTGTGAATGTATAAATAAGTAGCGCTTATTTATAATGTTCTATGAGCATGACATTCAAGCCTAAAGACTTGAATTTACCATCATATTACAATTTGAGCAAATAGTAACAAATACAAACAAATGTATAAAGTAAGTTTAAATATTTTCTTGATAAATATAGAAAAGAAAGAAATTTAATTTTAACTAGGGACTAAGAGTTTTCGCACTTTTGGAGGGATGGCCGATTGATTTTATATCGATACCCAATTTCTGTTACATATACCTATATGAACTGTGAATGGCTGCCAAAAAAACAATATTCTCATTAATCATTTAAAAACGACCTGTGTAACTGTTGTGGAAATATTAATTCTATCGTATGTGGTCCGCCTAGGATTCTGAAGGGTACTAAGTGGTCCCCAGTAGTGAAAAGGTTGAGAACCACTGCACTAGAGGGTAAGTGGAGATCCACTTGTCTGCAGCCTTACGGAAAGGTAATGTTTTTATACAGTCAAAATTCAGCAAACAGCTGATGTCCAAAGATAGCATGTATGGCCCGTTGCATTTCGATTGCAGCGTCACGGTTCTTAACTTTTGTATAGTACGCTTAATACGGTATACACTAGAACCTAAATGATAATCCACCCAATTACAGCCTCATAGGCCGTAATTGTGACTTGTGTCGTGAAGTGTTTACACCAGAGTACGGTTTAAATTATAGTAAGCGACTTTTAAATATATATTATACTGAGATTTATTCGTCTGCTAACGATATGTCGTATAGTGATATGAATATGGGACTGCATCTTACAATGCCTAATTCTGACTTAGTAGGGTAGACAATCTAGATTAGGTGGTGATCCACTGCTATAGCCTCACATTTTGCAATTGCGGTGTATAAAGAAGATCCCTTTGACATTTTAAAATAAATTTACATTTAATTGATTTATTCATATACAATTTTAGACTTAAGAAGTGCAACTATTCAGTCACATCCTATTGAAAGTGTCATTGAAACCATATTTAGTTATGTCACGTCATAGTGTTTGTCTTTAAATGCAGTACAACTAACTCTTGATTTGCACCGGTCAGTAGCAGCCACAAGGCCATTGTCAGTTTTTTTTCAACTACCCAGAAAGCCTTCAAATGTTGGTTTTTATTTGCTTGCGCTACTAATAATACTACCACATATTAAATTATAATTTAATAATATTAATTGCATTACATATTTAATACAATCAAGATACTCCATGACTGGGAACTGACGTGCAATCAACTCAAACTTCTGCATTATGTTACTGTCAAAAAACTTTAACGCAGTGGCGTGACAGTAGTCAATTTACAAAATTTAGGATTATCCATTATATTTCTTATATTTGCATTCGTTAAGAATAAAACCTTTATTATGTATACATACAATATTCTGAGCTTCAAATATTCCAGTGTCTAGGCTGTAATATAAAATTTTGCTTCTGCAACCTAAACATATGATTTGTTACTCACCTCATTACATAAAGGATTCCATTTACGCCGATTCAATTTGCGCCAGTCTGCGATCATAGTCCGGAATAAATGGAGAGCTACCTGTATATACAAATAAAAATTCTAAATACTATTTACATATATAAAGAGTTTCCAAATCTACTAGTACTAAAGATTTATTTATTTATTTAGCGTATGTGTTATAGAGTCATTACTACAACAGTTTACGTGTTTAGTCTAGCTGTAATATGGCTTAAATATAAAAACATAATAATATAAATATATACATACATATACAAAGCATAGAATATTCAATATACAAATTTCAATATATAAAACATAGGAATATAAAATGTACAGAACATAGAATATTGAACATGTAAAACATAGAAAGACGAGATCATTTTACGAAAAGAAAATCAATTTTTATTTCATAATTATCAACTGTAGTATGAATCACATTATCCCTATCCTTGATCTGTACTAAAGTGTTTTTGAGACTGTTTACTTGTTATTGTATTAGGATTAGGAGCGGCTTCGGTTAAAGTCTGAAAAGTGTGTTGCGGATAATTCATTGCTTTAGGGAAACAAATACTATTTCACAGGGCGTAAGAAGCGTTCCTTATTTTGCTAATACCCTGTCAAGTGAAGCTTGTACATATAATTGCTTTCAGTTAAATCTAACTCGTACCGATAGTTCCGTGGTACAACTTTGTACAAAAGCACTTTATTCATGTTGCTTATGATTAAAACACTGTAGAGCCTTCGTGTTGTAGAAAATAGGGCATAAAGCGAATAATAATTGCAGATTCATGACTTTTATGAATGCACCTAGAATTCGCAGAAAATGTATTATTCCAACTTTGACCTGATTTTGGAAGCATTTCGAGCACGCCTTTTTATTATTAATGATCTCTGGATCAAAAGGACTTTATTCTGAAGAAATTAACAGGGACTATTTATTAAATACCAAAACCACTTTACGGTCTCCCCTTTCTTAGGTTCATTTATAATGCAGCAGGTTGTATAAGTCCATAAATCAATCTTTTTAAGGGCAATACTCATTTATAAACACGTGTCTGCTTTCGAATCACGAAAGAATACCCTTGTTAAATAGAACGGCTTTCACTAACCTCCTCATGAATAATCGTTCAAAAAGAAATTGATTTGTAACGATGATGTTTTAACATATTTTTTTCTTTGTTTCAGATTTATGCTAGTACTCGTGTGCCTCATATTTAGTGTTCTTTCTACAATAGAAACGTACTCGAATTTCGCAAACGAAACGCTTTTTTGGATGGTAAGCATTATTCATTACATTGATGTTTGCTAAAATAACATGTGCTTTCGTGATTGCTAAAACACAATTTTAGTGTTGCATTTTATTATTTTGCATTTGTTCCAAACGGGGTGTTTTGTTACTGTTTCTTTGTAGATTTAATAGAATTTAAGCCCATCACTCGGGCTTCGTTTCTCTTACAGTAATTAAATTCTTGTACAGTAGGTGGCTAATTCCAAGAGAAGTTTTAGTTGTTCAAAACTCGATTATACTTTTGCTGGAATGAAATAAGAAGATAATTTTATAACGATTAGAGTAATGCCATACCAAAACATCTAAGTAGCAAGTTTAAATATTTCAAATTAAGTTTTTAATTCTTTTTGCATACTACCGTCTAAATATGTTAAAATAATTACATCGAATATAGTATTCATTGAATGCAATATCATCGACTGCACCCACGTCGAATACAAAAATGATCAACGGAAATAAATTGAAAGCTTGGCCAATCTTACCACAACACTAAATTTATAGTCTACTTACAATTGTGTATGTGATAGCCGCTACTCGTAAGTGCTAATTATAACATCTCTGGTTTCTATGCAGTTCCCTGTGTTTTAAATTGTTTCATATGTATGTACATATACAGAATATATTTACGTTTTTATTTAAGTAAGAATTTAAAAACATTTTAAAGTCTATGTTTCCACAAATTGCACCAGCATTACAATATGAAAGTGAAGCCTGGAGTTTGACAAAAAAAAGAACGAAACAGTATAAGAACAGCAGGAATAAGTTTTTAAGAAGGTTACGAGGAATATCAAGATCTGATAGAATAAAGAGCAGACGTAAGAGAAATCTAAACGTCAAACCTGCAGAGGACAAAATATTCGAATACAGACTGAACTGGATATCACACTTGAATAGAATAGGTGAAACCAGAATACCAACGAAAGCCTACAACTACAAACCAACAGGCACAAGAAGTCTACAACGACCTAGAAATGGTTGGAAAACCAGAATAGGTTTGGAACTTACCCCGCGAAAAGACATGATGTTTATAATGTTTCCATAAATTTCAGTTTGAATAGATATTATTTCTTTCCACCTTCCCCTGTTAAATGTTTTAATCTCTTACTTCAATCTATACCCTATCCCTTTCTTTCTTCTACTAGGACGTTTCTTAATATATTATATTAATTATTCGTTCTGTCCATTATTGTTAAAGTTCCAGTGCAGAATCCAGTTTATATGAAGTTCTTTTTTTACTTTATTTAAGATTATACTAGATGGTAGAAGATTTTTTAATATAAAACGCTCATTTTGCTGAGTTAGTCATGATAATACTTCCCAAGTGTATTACAACTCCTTCAATTCTAACCTCCCTGTTATTATATAGTGTTCCTTTTCTAGATACCATTGTTCTGGTTCCTTCTTGTTTAATTTAATATGACATTCATTAGGAAGGAGTAATTCCAGATAGATTACACCTTGATCCAATTACTTTCTATTCTACGAGAAAAGAGCTATATCATCCGCAAACCTTAGCATGCCAATATTTGATCTACAAATTTTAATTCCGCTTTATCCCTTTCATCTCAACTTATCTAATACCTTTTGTATATACATCTCAAATAAGAGCCCCTTTTTGATCTTGGCTTCTACTTGACTACTGCTTTATGTTTTTCTACAGGTTACATTTCATTCTAAGATTTTTATGATTAATTACAATCTGAGTTAGTATTTTAAACATTTTACTCCAGTTACAGATAGTAGCGTTGACAAAATCCGTAAAGTTGTAGTACGGTACGGGACGTCGGGGAAAGTCTCATCTTATAATTTTACTGCCGAACATCTTTCGTAAAAGTTTCCTTTTTTTCTGGAAACATTAATGTTTCCTTCCTTTTAATTCGCTGGACACGTTCAATGATACAGGAATCAGCATTTTGATTAATTCCAGCCAAATTGTTAAATAATTTAAAATTTTTAATTTATTATATTCTCAAGAACCTTCAACTAATGCTTTTGTTCTTGGTCTATCTGTTGTTCTTCATATCAGCATCAAGTCTGTCTGTTGGTTGAACTCCTCTTCAAATCTGTAAACTTAGCCACAAAATCGATGATATGGTAGCTTCGTCGTAATTATTTAATTGTCTACATAAATATCGCCAGTGAAGAGTTAAGAGAGCCATCTTCTTTTAAAACTTTTCAGAGAAAACAGAAAACACAACACTAAAGTAGAATGCGCAAGGCAGTCTTTGCAAATTAGTTTTTCATTTGGTATTTTACTGCCGTAGTACGTCTCGTAAAAGGTAAAGCACTCTAAGAAGAAGTACGTGTTTGTAAAACTTCTTTCCAAATCCTTCTTCTTAGATAAATTACACTGCTGAACTCTTTAACAGACCCTGTTTCAATCTTTTCAAACTCTCTTTCGAGTAGTCCTGTATCTTTCACGTAGCCCAAGATATCCTTAAGGGGGATAGCATGGAGTTCGTCTGTGTCCAAAAAAGATACTTCGAACGGTCTATGCTTTATTGCTGTCAGTGCTTCACATTAGCAGAATATATATGAAATAGGGTTTCAGCCTTTCTGTCACACCTTCTGCTTGTAGGGTCGCCTGCTAGCGCCATTTTGTTGAGCTGCATATAAGTAACCCTGTTAGCTGTTTTAGATTACTACGGTTGAGATTCAGGTTTTTTTGTTCTTCTGGATAGGTCTCGTATATACAGCTGTGAGTGACTCAATTCGGCGCTACTTTCCATCAATGCGTCTTTTATGTGTTCCTTGCTGCTGCTGTATCCAATATAACAGGTAGGCTCTGGACAGGTTAGAGGAAATTTGACTCCTCTGTTAGCTAGCGAGGCTACCGTTCCATTGTCTGCTATTCCCTTGTCCCCTGATTCCCACCCCAAAGTAACTTGTTACTATGTTCTGGGCGCTATACTTCCTTCATATGTCCCTGTTGAACAGTTCTCTTCTCAATTTTGGAGACGTCTGTATATCAGACACTTTCAAATCGACCTGTTGGATTCACAACAGTGTATCCCTTCTTTGAAAACCACCTTGAAGGGTAAAATGAAATTTCTAGAGGGTCTTGTCCGACTGCATTTGTAACATGCAGTTTTCTTTAATTTTCGGAATATCTCCGAGTGAAAGCCCTTTCTCCAGATAGTCTCTCAAGTGTATTTTGCGCTGAGCGTGTAGGCTGCCGCCATTGTCTGAACTCACTACTGGTAGTGGAAGGAGGTCGAGCAGCGTCTACGTGACTGCACTATGCATACTCGTTAGCACCCCCGTTATGTCTAGGCGTGCTAATCTTTGTAGCTTGCCTAGTTTGACTTTAATTAGCGCGTTTTCGATTTTATTCCACAAGACTATTGATCCATAGGTATCAACTGACAGTACCCCATTAGTACTAATGGAGGGAGGTCGGCTAGCGTGTACACGGCTGCAGTAGGGATAGTCGTTAGTGCCCCTGCTGTGCCTAGGCATACTAATCTTCGTAGCTTGCCTAGTTTGATTTTAATTGTCGGGTTTTTAGGTTTGTTCCACTTGATTACTGATGCGTAGGTAACAACATACCTACTGTACAGTACTAGTGGGAATGGAGGGAAGTCAAGCAGCTTCTACATGGCTGCACTAGGAATAGTCGTATCTCCATGTTTTGCGTAGGTTAGGCGTGCTAATCTTTGTAGCTTGCCTAGTTTGATTTTAATTATTGGGTTTTTGATTTTATTCCACAAGATTACTGATGCATAGGTATCAACTGGCAGTAGTCCACTAGTAGTAGTGGAGGGAGGCCAAGCAGCGTCTACATGGCTGCAATAGGGGTAGTCGTTAGTGCTCCCGTTATGTCTAGGAATGTAATCTTTGAAGCTTGCCTAGTTTGATTTTAATCGTCGGGTTCTTGGCTTTGTTCCACCAGATTACTGATGCATAGGTAACCACTGACAGTACACCACTAGTGGTAGTGGAGAGAGGTCAAGCAGCGTCTACATACGTGCAGTGGGGATAGTCGTTGGTGTCCCCGTCATGCCTAGGCATACTATTCTTTGTAGCTTAGGTAATAACTTACTGTACACTAGTAATGTACTAGTGGTAGTGGAGGGACATCAAACAGCGTTTATACGGATGTACTAGGAATAGTCGTTAGTGCCCCCGTTATGCTTAGGTATACTAATCTTTGTAGCTTGCCTAGTTTGATTTTAATTGTCAGGTTTTGGACTTATTCCACAAAATTACTGATGCATAAGTAACAACTGACAGTACAACACTAATGGTAGTGGAGGGAAGTCGGGCGCAGCGTGTACACGGTTGCAGTAGGGATAGTCGTTAGTGCCCCTGCTATGCCTAGGCATACTAATCTTTGTAGCTTGCCTAGTTTGATTTTAATTGTCTGCAATAGGGGCTGTCGTTACTGCCCCCCTTATGCCTGGGCACGGTAAACTTTGTAAACTAGTGGTAATGGAGGAAAATCGGGCAGCGTCTACATGGTTGCGGTAGGGATAGTCGTTAGTGCCCATGCTATGCCTAGGAATGCTAATCTTGGTAGCTTGCCTAGTTTGATTTTTGTTGTCGTGTTTTGACTTTGTTCCTCCAGTTTACTGACGCATAGGTAACAACTGACAGTACCTCTGTGGTAATGTACAATTGTGTGTTTTAGCGCCTAGTTGCTTCCAAACAGTCGCCTGCTCGTCCAGACGGTATTTATGCCTGTTTCTTATATATTTTATGAGACGATGATGATCTCCAAATACTTCCTCTGTTACCCTGACGACGTCCTGGCCCCACAGTTCGAGAGTTTTTGCCACTTGATTATGAAAAGATATCTGAGTACTGTTACTACTTTTTGAATCATGTACAAAATTATGTTCTGCACCAATGAAGGATGGTTATCAATTGTAGGGTATATACATTCTCTAAAAATGGGAATCTGACACGGGAGAACCTCAAATAACTTCGTGGACAACGTTTACATTCATTCATTCAATTGTGTCTTATTTATTCATTTTTATTTGCGGTTTTCTTGACTGATTGTAGGTGGAATTTCCTGAATTTATTTTCATGTAAAACGGATTCTTCATTTTCATCCTAACTAATTCAACTAAACTGGGTGTAATTTCCATAAAATTTTCATCAATAATTTACGCGTAATACCGGTGGCTTTCTACAGCTTCCACTTCAAAGTGACAATCGCAACCATCTCTAATTTGCTTTTTAAGGTAGCAATGTAGCAACTGGCACCAGAGCATTATAAATATTTCATTTTTGTATCAAATAAAAAATTTGTTAATGGCTGATGGATTTATTAGACATTATTTTCATGACAATATTAAAATATCCCATTTTAATATATTTATAAGTGCTAATAAATCAGCCTATAAACTGAGGTTTAACTTCGGCGTTATTAATCATGCACAGTATGACAGCTTAGCGATTTAAAACTTCCGCGGAAATTTTAATGGAAACGTCAATTTTAACCAAGTTTACTTGTGTTTTGTGTACAAAGGAAGCATCTCGTATCGATCGATTTAAAATGTCATCGTGCCGCTGACTTTGTTGCAATCTGCTCTTTCAACGCCTCCGAACTGGTCGGATTCCTTTGAACAAATAGATCGTCCAGTCTTTTATCTTCCTGTCGGGAGTTTAATCTTCAGTTTTAGATTAAACCCTCTCGAGAGTTACAAACATTTTTGAAGGCTTATTGCCGAATTGGTTCCACTTAAATGCATTTCTCTTTAAAAATTATAGTGAAACGGTATCATTAAGTTACTTAATGAAATCTTTTGCTACATTTATCTCTTTTATTTCAGCTTATTACTAACCTATACCCCTATTTCGGAAGCTTATTTAGTATTTACAGCAGCGGTGTTGTTGATAAAATATATGTTCTTAATGTATCAAATCATACAAGGCTGTTACTCTGACAACTGACAAGAAATTTGCGTTTTCTCCCAGCCTTAGTTTTTGAAAAATTCCAGAGGGTCTCAACATATTTTTATATTTTTCTTGTTTTCTACTACTTTTAGAAAATATCTGTCTACTTTGTTGTATTATAGGTTTAAATTTTTGTAGATTTTTCAAATACCTGTAATTATCAGGTGTTTGAAATCCATTGACTGATAAAATCAATAAGTAAATGTCCTATCTAATGTTATGCAACAAATTTATTTATTCCTTAGTTTGTAATTAACTGAGTTTTCTAAACCTCGCCTTCTGTTACCAGGAATGACATTACCTGAAAATTAGGTAAATGTCACAATATATGCAGACCTACATACACGTGAGTGTGAAAAATTAACACGCTAATTACAACGTGTACTTTTACAACAAACAGCGCTTTCTTATTTCTACAGTATTGTTTTGAAGAAATATAAGTGGAATAAACTGCTATAGAAATGCAGGATGTCCGATAAAATGTAATTAAATATTCGTGCCCATAACAGAGCCTGGGGTTAGCTATTGAGTGGATTGACTAGCTCAGCAGCTTCGACTGCCGGTCCTAAACCCGGATAAAGGAGGAGCAACTTGTCCAGGGTACAAAAGAAGATATTGCTAAAAATACTAGTACCAAACCTTGGACAAGAACAGACAAAAGATAACGGCTACGGCGAGACAAAGGCAAATGAATTGAAAAATACAAATTAAAAATAATACTATTTGGCTGGGCACATGGAATGTACGATCGTTAAACATAAAATATCAAGAATTTATAATCGAAATCTACAACAAGAAACTAGAAGTGTGCACTATAAACGAAACCATAAAGAAAGGCAAAGGAACGCTGTCTTATAACAATTATGTTTTGATATACAGAGCAAACGAAGGTGTAGGCGTACTGATTCACAAAAAATATAGAGATGCCATGGTTGAGTTCAATTATATATCTGAACGATCATAAAATGTTAGTAGTGTTTGTAAGCAACATATTAATAAGTTTCTGGCGTTTGAATTTGATTCTGACTTCTATAAAACTTCGAGTTTGAAATGGCGTTTGTTGTTGGAAATCCGTCCCAAGTTTGATCAGCGTGCGTTCCTACAATTTCTATGAGCTGAGGGTGTGCAGCCATTGATTCATACGCGAATGCAAGCAGTGTATGGAAATGGATGTATTGCATACCCAACTGTGAAGGAATGGTGCCGAAAATACAAGAATGGCAAAGAGGGGACTGTGGATGAGCCGCGATCGGGTGCACGGTGTACTGCATTAACAGAAAACAATATGGCATGTGTGGAAGCCCTTTTTAGAGAAAATGGTCGAATTGAAGTTAGAGAAATTTCAGAAATTGTTGGTGCGAGTGTAGGATCTGCCCATAGTATTGGTCGTAATCTGGGTTACAGTAAAGTTTGTTCACAATGGATTCCTCGTCTCTTGTCTTATGAACAAAAATGCTTGCGAATCGCTTTATCTCTGCAATAGCTCACAGATTATAGGTACAATGTGATGACTTTCTTCTGTCAATAGTTGTTGTTGACGAAACTTGGTGCCATTACTACGAGCCATCCAGTAAGTTATCGTCGATGCAGTGGAAACAGTCAAGATCACCACTACCCAAGAAGTTGAAAGCACAACTTTCTGCAGGCAAGGTGATGTTAACATTTTTTTTCGGCCATGAAGGATCCTTGTTGATGGAGTTTAAGGAACCTGGAGTAAACGTCAATCCAAATCTGTACAATGGAACTTTGAACAAGCTTCATCAAGCAACAAGCCGGAATCGTCCAGGAAAATTTACGCGTGGGGTCATTTTGCTGCACGACAATGCCTTATGTTGCTAATGTGGTAAAAGAAAATCTTCAACGAAAGAAATGGAGAGTTTTACAGCATCCACCCTATAGCCCGGATCTATCGTCTTGCGATTTCCATATTTTGGACCGCCGAAAAAGGCGTTAAAAGACATTTTGATTCTGACGCAGAAGTGCAGATAGCTGTGGAGACTTTTTCTATCAGCAGCCACAAGAATTCTATAAGCAGGGTATACGTCGGTTAGTAAAATAATGGGATAGATGCCTTAACTGTGGTGGTAATTATTTGTAATTAAATTGTTGAACACATTCGTGACAAAGCAAGGATGGGTTTCAATTGAACACACCTCGAAGTATCAGAATATACACCAGAGAACCGCAGCCATCAGCAGATAAAGAAATATTTTATGAAGACCTACAAGATACCAACGACAAGATCCCTCAAAGCGAATTAATATTAGCAATGGGAGATTTCAATGCCAGAGTGAGGGACGATACTATACCAGGAATAAAACATAGAATGGAGAAATGATAAGAGAATTTTGTGCGAGAAATGAACTACGGATTAATAACACCTTTTTCGATCATAGAAGTCAACAGAAATACAGTTGCAAAAATACTCAAGGCTATAAACTGACTACATAGTATCAAACCGAAATATTTACCCTAGACAAATACTTGGCGTAATATGTTCCAATTCAGCAGATATAGAAAGCGATATAGCCCATTTATGAGAAAACTTAGGCTAGTATTGGAAAAACCGACGAAAAAGGCAGCAACAACAGGAACAGCCAAAATAAAAATCGAATGACTGCATGACGACTCCACAAAGCGGCAATACGCAAACGGGCTATCGGAAAAAATTGAAAATAATCTCATTGAAGAAGACGAAGAAATAAGTATGAGCTGGATGAAATTAAAAAATAATATTCTTATTAGAAGCAGCGACCGAAGCATTAGCCAAGAAAACCACAAAACAAGAATGTAGTGTACGGAAAAATAGTACCCCTTGGTTCTGTGAAGAAATAAAAGAAAAGGCTCAGATTAAAATTAAACCGTACCTGAAGTATAGATTGACAAACACCCGTGAAGCATAATATGAAGAATACAAGGCTGTCAGAAACAAAACAAATGCAAACATAAGGAAAAGAAAGAATGATTACTGGGAAAAATTTACGAAGGATATGGAGTATGACTTCTACGGACTTCAATGGAAGATGTGGCGATTTATAAGAAATCAAAGAACAGAAACAAAGGAACCGGTGGAAACATCAAAGATATAAAAAGACGAATGGGTTGACTACTTTATCAATTTGTATAACAAAGACACTGAACCAATCGAAGATGACATACCAGATGAAATAACTGAAACAAGGAGTAGTACCACAAAAGAAGACGTAGAACAAGAAATCAAAAAATTGAAAAACGGGAAGTCAGCAGACACAGATCAAATCTAAAACGAATTACAGAAGTATAGAGGAGATAAAATAATCGAACAGTTAACTGCATTACTAAAAAAAGTATTCCAGGAAGCGACAATCTCAAACGAATGGAGAACCAGCGTTTTAACTCATTGTTTAAAAAGGGAGACAAACGAAAACCCGAAAACTATAGAGGAATCAACCTGTTAAATACGACTCTGAAGTTAGCAACTAGAAGAATAGCCAATAAAATCAATGCAATAACGACTATAGCAGAAGAAGAGCAAGGTTTTAGAACTGGAAGATCTTGTACAGACGCTATATTTATCTTACGACAAATAGCAGAAAAATCCCAGGAGTTTAATGTATCAACGTACCTGTGCTTCGTGGATTTACACAAGGTTATTTTATATAAAAGACAAATTCCCATTAATCCGATAAATGTAATCAGAAACGTATATACTGATAACTATGCGAAGCTCAGAATACGAGGAGAACTTAGTCATCATATCGCTGTTAAAAAAGGCATTAGGCAGGGAGACTCACTTAGCCCTCTGTTGTTCAATTTAATAACGGATGAAATAATTAACGTTACATAATTACATTATATTTACACATAATTAACGTCAAGAACCTTAAAGAATATAAGATGGGAAACAGTAAGGTACAAATTTTATGCAGATGATGTCGTACTATTTACAAAGAAGAAGATGGCCTACAAAGACTTCTATTTCAGTTCAATAAGACAGACAAAATATATAAAAAGATTTATCTCGTCAACAAAGCAAGGCGATGACAATCTCAAAAGAACCTATCAGGTGTAAACTGGCAATGGAGAATGAAGCTATAGACCAAGTAATGAGCATAAGTTACCTTGGAGTAAAAATAACAAGCTATGATAATTTACAACAAGAAATCCAAGAGCAGATAGTAAAAGCCAATAGAATAGAGGCGTGTCTGAATAATACCATATGGAGAAATAAACACCTGCGAATGTAGACGCAACAAAAATTTACAAAGGAGTAATCAGACCCATAATGACCTATACGGCCGAAACAAGAAGCAACGCGACAAGAATAAAAAGACGAATAGAAACACACGAAATGAAGACTCTAAGACTAAATAAAAGACTAAGAGACACAATTCCGAATGCTTGCATAAGACAAGCATGTCAAGTTATACCAACAGAAGAATGAATAGACAGAAGGAGACAAGAATGGAATAATCACATTAATAGAATGGACCAGCACCGCCTAGTCAAAATTGCAAGAGACAAAATCCCAATTGGCAAAAGGAATATTGGACGATCAATGAAAAGATGGCGAAATAGTCTCTAAGGGAAACTAATTTAAAACAGGCGTATAGCCTAATAAGAAGAACGAAGAAGAAGAAGAAGAAGATAACAGAGTCAAGCAAATACAATATATGGATACTGTTTGCTTCCTTTTTAAATTATATCTGCCAGTTAAATAATAGTTAGGAATGATTTCTACTAACAATGGTTTTATAACTCAAACATTTTTAAATATTCAACTCCACACTTTATACGGTAGGTACTTATGGATCAAGCCTTTTCATTAAATACATTTACATTATAACAGTAAAGGTAATACAAAGGTTTTTATGACTTTTCCAGCTTTTGTCCAGACATTTATTACATTGAAAATGAAAAGTGGCGCTAAACTGCGAAATTCACCAACATGACTTGCATTGTATGCATACTGAATGTCATAAATGCTTCTTTGCTATAGATAAGCTTACAAAATTAATGATCTTCGGGCTATCGTGCTGGCAGGCTTTGCTGAACAGTTCCTCGGAGAATTTAGAAAACCCGACGTAATCATATTTACAATAAACTTGAAAGCGAAACACAAATCAAACTTACTCAACGATGCAAACTAATATTTATTGCAGAGGGAATGCTCCTACAACTTATTTATAGTGAGCAGTTTCGAAAGCGAATGCATCGCATTGTACGCAATAGAGAAGTATTTTGCTGTGATTATTAATTCAAAGACAAAATTATTGACGCAATTGATATGCTAATGATATTTAATCAATTAATAAGTGTTTAGAAGCGTTTGTTTGAATACCAACTCGAAGATGTACGATACTGCCTATAATTCTCCGCAAGAGATTATTTCAAAACTGATCACGGAAAGCTACAAAAATATTATAAGAAACGATATGCCGAATTGTCAACTTTAAATCAAAGTGACTTACAGATGAACTGAATTGCCTCCCAAAAATAACCTCAGATAAAAATACCTTTAACAAAGATGGCGTCATTAAAATTGTGGCTTAAAAGACCATCAACGTCATCAACCGTCATCAAAAATATCACTGGTCAAAAATTCACCACCCAAACAGCACCGGTTAAATATATCCCCGGTAAAAATGGCGCTTTCAAAGTAGAGAAAAATGTGTATACAGTAAATATAGCGCGAATAAAACCAGTTGCCAGTACAAAATAGTACATAGCGCCGGCAAACTATGTCGGAAAAGATATCGTCAACTTAAATAGCTTCCAATCCACAATAACACTAATGGTAAAGTTACATCAATGAAAACATCGCCGGCTAAGATTATCGCCGCAAAACTAGCGGCTAAATATGCGGACAGTAAAGGTAGCGCCATTAATACCAATTGCCGCTAAATAGGCCGAACAAAAATAGCGCTAATCGAACATAGCTCCGGCTAAAAAAATTGTTATCTGCAAAATTGCACCAATTACAATGGCATTCATCGACAATAACGTCATTGCGAATAGTGCCATATAAAAATGTTGCGGACACATATAGCATCAACTTCGATGACTCTCATCAGTGGGAATAAATGTCGGCGGCCGAAATAGCGCCGAATGAAGTTATAGCGGGCTGAAATTGCACCAACAAGAATAGCGTCGGCTAAAATTATAGATGGCAAAACTAGCGGTTTCACAGTTGCAGGTAAATGTGTGGAGAATAATGATAGAGCAAATAAAACCAATTGCCAATAAATCAAATTGAGCAAAACCATTACCCAACGAACATAGCGCCGGCTAAAAATATCTTCAACAAAAATAGCACCGAAAATGCAATCCATCGACAATAACGCCATCCCGAATATTGCTATGTTTATTAAATATAATTCTGGGAACACATGTCGCCGGCTAAAATAGCCCCGAATAAAGTTAACGCCGGCTGAAGTTACGCCAATTAAATTAGTGCCGGTAAGAATATTGCGGGTACAAATAGTGCCTTCACAATAGCGGGTAATTATATGGAAAGTCACGAATAAAACTAGATGCAGATACAAACAGGTTTAATAGAAATATATCGTCTTCGAAAATGACCAATTAAAACAGCATCCATTCAAAATAACACCATTACTGGTAGTGCCGTCTAAAAATGTTGCAGGCACAGGTAGCATTAAACTTAATTTAAGAAAAATAGCTCTGGGAAAAAGATCAGCGGCTGAAATAGCGTCAAATAAAGTGGTCGCCGTCTAAGTCAACGAAAATAATGTCATCAAATTAGTAGCCTTCAAAACAAGCATTGTTTAAAATTATCATTGTCATCGAAAATATCGTCTATCAAAAATGTAGCCACCAAAAATTCAATTACGAAATTATAATAAAATCCATTTCGAAAATCTAACATTGAGCTCAATGGCATACCTTTACAGTTTTATAAATTTCCAGCCATTAGTTTGCATGACCGATTACATTATCAGGTACATATACAGCATGTCCCATAATGTGAGATAAAACACCTCTTAGCATTGTTCAGCATTGCATACTGAACACAAAATATCAAAAATTTATAATAATAATAATATTTTTCGCAGGCTAGTTTCTTCACACAAGCCTCTTGAAGTTCTACATTCGAATGCTGTGTGTCTTTAACAATAAAGCTAAACTAATACATATTATCAATGAAAGTAGTTCTTCATCAATAAACTTAAGGTATTAACCATAAAAATAACTTCTGCATAAGTTCAAATTGCAGATTTTTGATCATAAGATTTTGTTGAAAACACGAGATTTAAATATAGCATCCATGCAAATCTACGCAAGGCTGATACTAATTTCTATTTAATTTGCAACAGCTGTCCCGAATTCTACAGTGTTCTCAAACACATTTTTCTGTTCTTCGTTTTGTAAATTCTGTTTCACTTGCATTAATGGAATACACATTTGCTGACACTGAGATGATTTGTATTCTTAGAGAGGTCGGTAGCAACTGTAATGCAGACAAAGCTGTATACTGAACGCCATCCAAACCACACAGTTACGAAACTAGGTGACCAACGACTATGAGAGAGAGTTAATGTTAGTCTAAGATAAGGTGGTGGTCGTCCATTTATGGTAAAACAGTCTAATAGTGAAGAAAATGTGTTAGATTTAATTGGATGGGAGCGTATGTGGTGTATCTCGGATTGTAGACACACAAAAATCGATGATACACAAAATATTACAGGGCAACCACCAATATCCTTTTCAAAAACGGAAAGTAGAACACTGATTACCACAGAATTAGACTGCACGGGCTAGGTACTGTGAATGGCTATTGAATCAACATCAGGAAAATCCGAATTTTATTGGCAATATTTTGTGGAGAAGTAATATTTACGCAAGATAGGGTTTACAATACATATAACAATCATGTGTGGGCAGATGAAAACCCTCATGCAACTCGTGTTCGAAGTCATCAATATCGATACGATCTTAATATTTGGGCAGCTATGGTTAATAATTATTTAGTTAGTCCTTTTATTCTGCCAAATCGTACTGCTGAAAATTTCCTACATTTTCTAAATGAAAATATTCAAATACTATTGAAAATGTTTTCACTGATAATTAGACAAAATATGTGGTATCAACAACACAACAACACAACAACAGCTCATTATGGAATCATGGTTCGAGTTACAGCTTAGCTGGGAAGGTCACCTCACATAACGTCCTTAGATTTTTATCTATGGGGTTATCTGATGGATTTGGTATATCACCAGTGAACAATGGGGACGATTTAACAAATCGTATCAACCAAACGGTAGCAACTTTAAACGAACACATGCTCCAACGAGTACAAAGTTCAATTGCAGTGAGATGTGCAGAAGATCATAATTGGTGGTAGTCATTTTGAACAGTTCCATTTTCTACGGAAAATTTTAAATTCTGATTTATTTCTATCCATTAATTTTATTCTGTTGGTTCATAAGTAATATATGGTTAGGCACTGAAAAGGATTGATAACTACTTCATTCAGCTGTGGATTAGGCCTAATGGGGATGTAACATAAAAAACTGCGGCGGTAACTCACACGTCAGGTTATGCAAATGAGTTGTTTAATAGTTGATTTGTATTGTCGAAAGCGTCGACTGGCCTACATAATAATAACTAGGTAATAAATATTTTTTAATTGTTTTCCAGAGTAAATGCAAAAAGATTTTGCGTAGAGCATACTACATGCATATTACACAGTTGGCAAGTTTCCACGTCTTTTCTTGCTTTGCGTGAAGAAACTAGGCTGTGAAAAATAAATATATGAGCTGTTTTATATTTAGTATGCACTGACGAAGGGCGCTATGAGACATTTTATCACGAGTTCTGGGACACCCTGTATAGCAACTTCAAATATTTTTTATAATTTTTTAGGACGATAGAAGATTTTTATTAACTGCCTTGATTACGCCGGAAGTTTGAATCTAAGCTATATTCAACGTTTTACTCAAAAAACGAACGTTCTGCCAAGTGAAGTATCACCGCACACTCCTTACTCCTCGATTCTTCTTTTTTGTAATTTATATCAGATTTGGGTCCACCAAAGTATTGGTATAAAGTTTCCATAACATTTAGTTATAGACACTCTTTTAAATATTTTAACCAAATATGCTCTCCGATTTTTCGATGTGTTTAATGAGTTCAACTACACTCCCATTGAGTGCAGAAAAATCAGTCTTCGTCTAAACAAGGTAAAGTTAAGAAAGCTCCTCATAAAAACGTATATACGTAGCATTTGAACCAGAAGGGTTTCTGTAGAAATGAAAGGAAAATCGGCAGCGACGTGTTTAAAGAGAGGCGCTTTGAATCGGAATCTGCTGTAACGCAATTTTCTGATGCGAACAGCCCGAGCGAATAATCTCCGAAACGTAAAAATGATAATGGTTCGCAAGTTTTTGTACAGAAGCTCAATATACACTATACACTAACTGCTTCTAAAACGTAGATGCGGTTATTAAGGCATGTAGTGTGAAATAAAGAGTCTGAACGGCCTTCGCAAAGTAGTAAATTACAAAACAGCGACATCACGTACCATTCATTATTAAAAAGCTCGTGATTTAATGGTCTGGACAGGGCTGTTCATTTCGCAGGAAAATCAATGGGAACGACGTTTAACATGACGCCGAAACCTTGACCCTAATGACCAACGGTGAACAAGGCAAACGATAATATGCCTGGATATATCCATGCATTGGTCAATCAAAATAATATTTCCACTGTCACACGTGTTCGATAAAGATTGATGACGCCATTGTGTCATTTCGCAAGCCCACTACGAAATTAGTTATCTCATCCTGTAGAAGCCAATCGATGTAGGCAAATTGAATGAGTAACGCAATCTTAAAATTGGAAATGGGAAAGTGAAATTCAATGTTGGATTTTTCAGCTGAGGCAGTAAATTTCTCTTCTCAAAATATTCATAAAATGAATCTTTCGAAAGTCAGCATGAAAATGGTATCTACAAAATGAAGAATATTTAGCGTTTAGAAATTCGAAATAAAATGCTAAGATACGGATAGTTATCAAACAGTGCCATTGCGATTTCGATTTCGACGGGGAAATTTAGTTACTTTAATTTTAATGAAATTGTAGGACAGAATTATAGAAAATGTTTATACAACCTCTCCCGATTATCTGTATTTTTTACTAAGTGATATTATATACTAGCTGGTAACCTATAAGTTTAGTATTTAAATAAATATACTCTCTAATAAAACTGAAAAAAAATGAGTGGGTTGATAAAAAAGGGCAGGGAACCTCGAACAGTTCCTACGTTCAAGCAAAATGATTTTGATAAATCCTTTACGCATGTATAAAAAAACTTGAAATTTAAGATGATAATTATGTATAATCATAAAACTAAATGTACATAAGAGCTACAGTGATGTAAAAAGTTCTGCATCAGTTGCACAAATAAGATAAATTGCAGTTTAAACCCATTTGTTTCAAATAGTTTTCATTTCATCAATGCAAATATAATACAGGAACTTAAACACAATACTAATAATAATTATAATAGCTCAAATGTTGATCCATAAGAAAACGAGAACAATTAAATATATAAAATTTATTCGAAAACAAAAATTTTTTACCTTATATGTATATAATAATGTAGTCTAGGATTATTACAAAACACACTAATTATTTTCAACTATTTTAATACTTAATAGGCCATCCTTTATTTCTCAGGGGTACACTAATGTTCTCCATTGGTCTTTAGCCATAAATTTCGGCCCCTGTGCCTTCTGCTGTGAGGGAGCCGTCTGTGTACCAGACTAGCCCCCTTGACAGCTGAGGTGGGGTTCCTTGGACCCAATCACTGCAATTATATCTCACAGAGAATGGTATGTCAAAGGAATACTCTGGAACGATATAATTGGTATCCATTTGTAGGATGGAGTTACCTTCTACTACTTCCTGTATTCGTTTGTATCCATATCGTTCCTGACTGGTGTGGCAGTTGCCGGTGGATCTCATTCTCTGTGCTCCACTCCAGACTTCTCCTTTTATATATATATATATATATATTTATCTAAAAGGATCAGACCCAGAAGGTCTTCCATAGATGCAGTTGGAGTGCGTTTCATGGCTCCACATATACACAAACAGGCCAGTCTCTGTATCCTGATTAGTTTTGTGAGGCTTGTTTTTTGCTTAACTTTAGGCCACCACACTAGGGTGCCATAAGCTATCATGGATCTAACTACCGCAGTGTAGTACCATTGAACTATTTTTGGTTTCAGTCCCCGTGTATTACCCAACATATGTCTGCTCATTATAAGGGCCATTTTCGCTCACAGATAATACTACTAAGCTCAAAATGCAGTTGTACCCTTCCTGCGCTAAAAGGGTGCAGCTTTAACTTTATTTATAAATTATTTTTCCACAATTTCCTTACGTAATTTAGTTAGCAACTCAGTATAATATGCTCCCGTGATAGTTCTACCCCGCTCCAAATAATCTATCAGAATTATCTCATCTTTGTCCCAGAAAACTGAAGCAAGAATCTTGCCAGCCGATTTTTGAACGCGGAATTTTTTGGGTCGTGGAGAACCAACATGCTTCCACTGTTTGGATTGCTCTTTAGTCTCTGGGTCATAGTGATGGATCCACGTTTCGTCCATAGTAACAAGCCGATCCAAGAAGTTTGAGGAATCTTCTGCAAAACGGCTGCAGATTTCCTTTGACGATTTTCTAAAATCATATCATGGACAGAATTAATGTTTTACGGAGTGGTCACAGAAATTGGTCTTCCAGGGCGGTGCTCATCTTTCACATCTGATCTTCCTCTTTCATATTCCGCAACCCAGTTTTTAATAGTGGCGTATGAAGGACACTGATCACCTAAGGTTTCCATCATATCAGCAAAAATGTCTTTGTCCGATAACCTTATCAAAAATAAATACTTGTTTGCTTGCTTGCTTTGAAAGAGCGAGATCTAGGACGCGGTTTTCCAAGCATCGCTATGCACTTAGGCCACATTTGGCCCATTGTACACCCTAACTAAGAATTTTGCCTATCTGGGGTAATTCCAACCCCAGTAGTGATTTTTAACGTGTCACACATCGTAGTGGCACGGGACCTACGGCTTTACTTCTTATCCGACAGAAGGC